>CANNZV010005161.1:13223-65982 GCA_947561585.1 Caprella mutica | reverse complement strand
ATATGGTTGTTCCTGGTTTAATTCAATAGAACGCGAAGTAAAGTATAACTATACTCAACTTTTTAACTGTAAAGCTGAGCAAGGAGCGTTATTTCGGTATAAAGATATAGTATGATCCACAATGAATAACACTAAAATAGAAATTGATTAAACTTCATATTAAATAATTTATTTTCAGATTGAGTGATCAAACATCATATTTATGAAATAATTAAGCTTCATATTTATTTAATGATTTAATTTCATATTAAACTGATATTACTGAAATGCACTATAGATATACCAACGTTATCCATGTACAACGCGAATATCAAAAATTAAATAATACATATTTGGTGAAGTCCTATTAAAACGTACGTGCGTACGTATAATATAAAAATTGATAATCTGTTAGAACGTATAATAGAAATTTAAAAAAATTAATAGTTTCAAATGTGTTTCTCTAAATGTTTCAAACATCTTCTCAGTGTTTCAAACTTTGTTTTCATGTTTCATACTTTTTTCACGTTTCAAACTTTCTTTTCATGTTTCAAACAAGCTTTCTAAAAACAAACATCTTTTGAGGTTTTAAACGCGATTTATTGTTTCAAACAAGTTCATAATGTATCAAACAATTTTCCAATTTATCAAACATATGTTTTAAATGTTCCAAATATATTATCAATGTTTCAAATATTTGTAGATTTTTCAGACATGTTGTCATTGTTTCAATCACGTTATTTATATTTCGAACATGTGTTTATTGTTTCGAACTTCTTTTTAATATATCGAACATGCTAGTAATGTTTCATACATATATTCGATGTTTTAATGTTTCAAGCATGTTTCAATGTTTCAAACATGCTATCAGTGTTTCAAACTTAATTTGAGGGTATTAAATATGTTTCAAATTTTTCAAACATGATTTAATGTTTAAACACGTTTTTAAAGTTTAAAACATATGATATAACATTTTAAGGTTCCAAACATGCTTGCGATGTTTCACTCATAATTTCAATGAATCAAACATTAAAAATATGTTTGGACACTCTACAATCAACATGTTTCAATTCATATCTTACGTGCTCGAAGATTATCCAATCCTTGAAATTCTGAGCCAGTGGCTTAATTCGAAATGATTTGCATATTCACACATTTTGAACCACAAGATAGTGAATTAATTATAAATATTTACTTGAAAGGTGTTTCATTTAATTACTGATAAATATCTACTAATATAGTATAGTTGCATGCATCAAGGTTTAGGTTTAAAGATATGGTTTAGCATCCTTTAGGAAGAAATTAAAAGATATCATTCTAGTGGTCCAGAATTTCAAAATTGTGCCTATCTACGCATTTTGAGCCCAAGGTAGTGAATTATTCATAGATAGATACGTACAAAGTTTATCAATTCATTACTGATAAACATCTACTAATAAGGTATAGTTGGGCACATTAATAGTAATATTTAAGGATCTAAAGATATGGTTCAGCACTTTTAGGGCAGAAATTAAAAGATATCATTCTAGTGGCTCAGAATTTAAATGTTGTGCCTATCCACGTATTTTGAACTTGAAGGTTGTGAAGTATTTATAGAAAGACTGTTACAAAGTTAATCGATTCATTACTGATAAATATATACTAATATGGTATAGTTGGGCACATTAATAATAATCTTTAAGGATCTAAAGATATGGTTCAGCACTTTTAGGGCAGAAATTAAAAGATATCATTCTTGTGGCTCAGAATTTAAATGTTGTGCCTTTCCACGTATTTTGAACAAGAAGGTAGTGAAGTATTTATAGAAAGACTGTTACAAAGTTGATCGATTCATTACTGATAAATATTTACTAATAAGGTATAGTTTGGTACATTAATAATAATCTTTAAGGAACTAAAGATATGGTTTAGCACTTTTAGAGCAGAAATTAAAAGATATCATTCTAGTGGCTCAGAATTTAAATGTTGTGCCTATCCACGTATTTTGAACCAGAAGGTAGTGAAGTATTTATAGAAAGACTGTTACAAAGTTGATCGATTCATTACTGATACATATCTACTAATAAGGTATAGTTTGGTACATTAATAATAATCTTTAAGGAACTAAATATATGGTTTAGCACTTTTAGGGCAGAAATTAAAAGATATCATTCTAGTGGCTCAGAATTTGAATGTTGTGCCTATTCACGTATTTTGAACCAGAAGGTAGTGAAGTTTTTATAGAAAGACTGTTACAAAGTTTATCGATTCATTACTGATAAATATCTACTAATAATGCATAATTGGTCACATTAATAATAATCTTTAAGGAACTAAAGATATGGTTTAGCACTTTTAGGGCAGAAATTAAAAGATACCATTCTAGTGGCTCAGAATTTAAATGTTGTGCCTATCCACGTATTTTGAACCAGAAGGTAGTGAAGTATTTATAGAAAGACTGTTACAAAGTTGATAGATTCATTACTGATAAATATCTACTAATAATATATAATTGGGCACATTAATAATAATCTTTAAGGAACTAAATATATGGTTTAGCACTTTTAGGGCAGAAATTAAAAGATATCATTCTAGTGGCTCAGAATTTAAATGTTGTGCCTATCCACGTATTTTGAACCAGAAGGTAGTGAAGTATTTATAGAAAGACTGTTACAAAGTTGATCGATTCATTACTGATAAATATCTACTAATAATGTATAATTGGGCACATTGATTATAATCTTTAAGGAACTATAGATATGGTTTTGCACTTTCAGGGCAAAAATTAAAAGATACCATTCTAGTGGCTCTGAATTTAAATATTGTGCCTATCCACGTATTTTGAACCAGAAGGTAGTGAAGTATTTATAGAAAGACTGTTACAAAGTTGATAGATTCATTACTGATAAATATCTACTAATAATGTATAATTGGGCACATTAATAATTATCTTTAAGGAACTATAGATATGGTTTAGCACTTTTAGGGCAGAAATTAAAAGATACCATTCTAGTGGCTCAGAATTTAAATGTTGTGCCTATCCACGTATTTTGAACCAGAAGGTAGTGAAGTATTTATAGAAATACTGTTACAAAGTTGATAGATTCATTACTGATAAATAGCTACTAAAGATGTATAATTGGGCACATTAATAATAATCTTTAAGGAACTATAGATATGGTTTAGCACTTTTAGGGCAGAAATTAAAAGATACTATTCTAGTGGCTCAGAATTTAAATGTTGTGCCTATCCACGTATTTTGAACTTGAAGGTTATGAAGTATTTATAGAAAGACTGTTACAAAGTTAATCGATTCATTACTGATAAATATATACTAATAAGGTATATTTGGGTACATTAATAATCTTTAAGGATCTAAAGATATGGTTTAGCATTTTCAGGACACAAATTAAAAGATATCATTCTAGTGGCTCAGAATTGAAATGTTGTGCCTATCCACGCATTTTTGAACCAGAAGGTAGTGAAGTGTTTATAGAATGACTGTTACATAGTTGATCGATTCATTACTGATAAATATTTACTAATAAGGTATAGTTTGCCACATAAATAATAATCTTTAAGGATCTAAAGATATGGTTTAGCACTTTTAGGGCAGAAATTAAAAGATATCATTCTAGTGGCTCCGAATTGAAATGTTGTGCCTATCCACGCATTTTGAGCTACTAGGTAGTGAATTATTTATAGATAGTCATTTTTCAAGTTTTCCGATTCATTACGGATAAATATATGCTAATATGGTCTAGTTGCACGCATAAATAATACTCTTTAAGGATCTAAAGATATGGTTCAGCACTTTTAGGGAAGAAAATATAACATTGCATTCTAGTGACTCAGAATAGAAATATATCGCTAGTAGAGGAATTCTGAGCCACTAATGATTATTTTCTCGTTATCAATGATATTACACAATGTTTATTAATTCTTCCTCATTCGCACGTCTTGAATTACAATGAATACGCGTGTTTTCACAAGGAAAACATAAAATTTAGCTTGATTAGAATATTTGTTGAAGTGGCTCAATTTGCTATTTCAATGGAGGTCTATGTTCGATACGAGCCACTGTTTTTTAATATCCATTAAACTGAAATTTTTTTATATTTTTTTTTGTGCTCTATTTATTTATAATCATAATACATATATTTCTTGTTGACAAAATGTCATTTAGTAGGTATTTTTGAAAAGTGGCTCAAAATCAAAATCTTCAATTTGAGCCACTTCCTTATTTTCTGAAATACCATCATTTTATTATTTTTTTTATAATTATATCTCATTTATAATGCAATCTAAATAATATATTAAAATGTTAACTTTGTACAAAGTCTGTAAGACCTAAAATTGAAGTGGCTCAAAATCCGCATTTACTTAACCTGAATGATTATCTTGATAAATAACAATTAACGTCAGAAACATTAGGAGAGAAATAAAGAATTAGATCTTAAATCAAGTTTTCAGATGGTGTGCAGACGTTTCGTCGACGTATTATGGGGGAAAAAATAAACGAGGTCACTTTGAATTTTATTAGCAAAAACCGTGGAGTTTTCAGTCAATATTTTGAGATTTGACACCGTTGCATAACAAAGCACCTCCCCCCACACGTAGTAAGAAAAAAGATGCCAATTAGTGAATAGTAAATGACTATATAGATACCAATTAGTGAATTTGTTGAATATTTTTGAAGATGGAGAAAATTATATTTTGTCGTATTAATATTTATTTTAACTATTCCGATGAGCTATGTATATTTTTCTTATTTTTCGATTAAGTGTAGCTGAGAAAGAGTGAATTCAAGATACGCAAATTGAGTGGTTACCTAAAACTACTAACGGGCAGCGACCAATTTCATTGTATATCAAATTTTGATGGAAAGAATAGAATCTATGACTTAATTGATTTTCATCTTCAAAATATATTTCCACTCATAATTTTCTATTAGTAAAAAATTAAAACCTAATAACTATATTGCGTTTGGCATAACACGAAAAATATTTTGCTTCCTTGGCTTTAATATCTATCAGCTTTTATTACACTAAGGCGACATTCAATATAAACAGTCAGGCAAATTAAAACTACATCTATAAAAGTTTTTCAACTTCTAAATTGAATACACAGTCGTACCTATGATCATCGTAGAGGAATCTTTAATAAAGGGAGTCATTGCTGCTCCCGCTTTATAGGAGTGTAGAAAGGGTTGTTTTAATATCTTCATAAATTAATTATTATGGATACCCCAAAAATTATTTAGGGTAATTTATATATACAGCTATTCTTCACAATATTAATAAAGAAATAAATAACAAATATATCTTATTCAAAGTATTTAATATATTTTCTTTGCTTAATTAACTTCGCTATGAATCTCTAATTCACTGTTTGTGAATTGATACTCATTCATTTTCTTGTCCAGTCATATAATTCCAACGCAAAACATTAGTTATTATCTGAATCGTAGATTCTGAATTCTACTCTGACTCAAATAGATGAAATGGAAAAAGATATACAAGGTACTTCGAAGAAGTAGTCAGATAGAAAAATAGTTAATGTATAGCCTATAGATGATTAGATATAATACTTTTCAATTGAACATTTCAATCCTACAGTACAGAGCCAAAAAAAATTGAAGGTTACGTTCTCCAAATTAATATATAAACATGATATAAGAATAAATGGAATTTCTACATCCAGGAAACTAAAGAAGCTCTTTGTGTTTCTCATCTGTCCGTTCACTTCTAACAGCTTTCAGGAGAAGCCGTTATGGGATTCTATGCAAAATTGATATAAAAGTTTGCAGTATTAGAAAATATCAATAAAGTGAATAAATTTTCGACTAATCTTTCATGATCATGAAAATAATCACGAATTTAAAAGTATCAATAAATATAGTGCATGTCACTTCTTCATCGAGGTATAAATTAATTTTCATATTCAAAATTTATTTCTAATCCAGCCTCCTTTACTTACAAGAATGAAAATTTATCTAGTATAAATAATTGCATTTAATATATTAGATCTTTTCATCTTAATTTTCGATATAATGATTCTCTGATAATCAGTGTTTCCCTTCTTTTTGATTTATTCAGATTGTGGTAACTAATTGAGGTGAATAAGTCACCTATTACCACCAAATGGTTATGAAAGTTACCATGTTTAAATACAGTCACTTACAAAGTAATGTGACCTAAAGTAACGCTCATGATACCTAACTAGTATCCTTATATTATCATTGCCGGTAATAATGCATTAATTTTCTGATGTGTATTGAGAGTAAATAAAGTTGTTAATGTTTCAAACAAATTATTCACTGCTAATTTGTATTAGTTAATGATGTAATTGGTCAAATGATTTTTTAATTTTGGCGTAGAGTTTGAAACACCAACCACATGCTGAGTAAAATTTCATATTTATACCTCTTTAGTAGAGAAATAGAGTATATTTATGGATTCACACTATAGTCATTTATTTTTGTATAAATCTGTTGAAAAAATTAGGCTTAGCTATTTAGTGAAATAGATAAAACTATTCTTTATTGGGAAGAGTTAGATATAAAAGGAAAAAAAATAATTTCATGAAATTTTAGCGATTCATGCCAAGGATACAATCAAATGAATACCTGCACTGAATTTTAGGAAATTAAATTCACCATTTAAGAGTTAAATTCACAACAACAATCAGTTATTACTTATTAGTTATAGAAGCTGGAGACATTATAACCCCCCCCCCTGCCTCTCCTACTTCTCCTCCTATAGTACAGAGTTAAATAGGAATAATATTACCTCTTACATTACTATGTAAACTTGTAAAGCTATACATTTTAAAATTGTAAATAAGTAAAATAACATAGTGGATAGATTCTTGACTTAAGCAAATTATTAATTCTCGCATTTTTTCCTTTTTGCGCAATTACTTTTCAAACAAAAGATTTTATTCCGGATAACCAAAGATTTCGTGAAGAAATTTCTGTTCTATCTCATTGCACAGTTAATTCCATTACATTTAATCATTATTCATTAAGAACATTCATTCCACAATTTTATCACTAATTTTCAACCCACCATTCGCGTTACGCATCTTTAAATCCATCGTTACCGCAACCATTGATCTATCACTGAACGTTCAATGAACATTGAAGGCAGCTTTAAAAATTATTACATAAGGTTAGGTTTGCTGTCCGGTTGGAGGCTCATGAAGGCTTTTCACCCTTAGTGGTTTCGGTAAGTGTAAAATAAATACTTTATCTTTTACTTAGGTTGCTTTATTGAACAGTAAAACAGTAATTTTATATTTTGTCATTATCGAACTCAGCATGGGATGGACGGAATTGTCCCCAGACCACTAACCTAACTATAAATAATTATTGTCAAGGCTGTCTTCAATATCCCTCGAACGCGCAGCGATTGATCGCTGGTTACACTAAATAAGAATCCACAGATTGCACAGCACGATCGACGATAGAGGAGAACGGTCGGTGGCAAATACATACACTAGGGTGGACCAAAAAATTCTAGTTTAGGAAAACTTCACAATCTTCATATGGAAGGGCTATAAAATAAAGGATACGTTATGAAAGAACGGTGCATTGACAATCGGGCCAGCAAATAATTGGGTCCAGGATAATAGTTGGGCACAGGGCAATTATTAAGCCCAGCCAAAGAAAACCCAGTATGTAATAGATGATAATATATTTAGTATGGGGATTAAAGTCTGTTTTCTGAACCAAAGGCTAAACGAATAAAGTCAAAAGAAAGCCCAATACAAGGGACTTGAAGAAGCTATGAGAAAGAAAGCTGGCTTCACGATCAAAAATAACCTACAAACAGTCGGTGACAAAGCTCTCATAGATGCAGAAAAGCTACTCCGTGAATTCAGTCGCTTACCAATGAAATGAGACGAAAAAGGAGAAAACCACCTATTTGTGAACTTACGGATAGAAGAGGAGAATGAAGAGGTGAATTTGAATGAAAACTGCGATGAAGGCTACTGAACTTCATAGTTTAAGGTTAAAACCCTAGTTTTATCCTATAGAACCACAAGGAGCTTTGAAAAAATGATGGACATAGTGAAAATGGCAATAGACAAAACATAATCCAAATTACAACAGTTCGGGGCCCAAGCAAAATATTAAACACAATTTTTTAAAAATGTTTATACATATAAAACTGAATATTAAAATTAAACTTTGAAACAAATACATCATGACCAAATAAACGTGAACAATATACATGATCGTCCAATATTTTGCATCTAAAATTTAAATACTGCTTTCATTTTTGCTGAGTTGAATAGAAAGAAATCGAGGTATGGTAGAAGGGAATTTTATCGTAGGGAGTAATTTTATTGCTGAAATAGCCTGATTTGCTTACAAAAATACAATTTTTTTTTGTTAAAAAAAAAAAATATTTGTCCATTAAAAACAAGGAGAAAATCTGTACAGAAGAGGAAATTCCTCCAGAACTACAAGTGAGGGCTTGAGTTCCTTGATGGTGTGGACCCGACCCTCAACTTCTCTTTCGCGGCTGAGAGGATGCTGAAGGCATTCCCTCTCAGAATAGCGAGAACCATTTGCTGTTGGAACAATACAGTCTCCCTTGGATCGTTCGTTGTCTAGTCATCTACCTATGGACTTCATGATTGAGGAGGTGGTACTGATGTACGCTCCTTTGGTCTCAAAAGCAATTGGCTAAAATATTTAAGCATCACCAAGGGTGAAGAATATCTGACGGTTACAGTTCTCCGCAGCCCCGGAAGCTGATCCGGTCTCAAACTCGGAATCATCTAGGTGTGTCTCGGCAAATGTGTCAACAGACGTGCAATTCCAAATCAGATTCTTTCCATTCATGTAAGGAAAGCCAGTAATACCATCTGGCCAGAAGGCTCCATTTTTTAGTACTGATGGGAGTCCTGCTCTCTGCAAAGCCCGCTTTACAACATCATTCATTGCTGCATGTCTCGGGCTACACCCAGAAATGTACCTACAAGAAACTGAAGACAGGCCATGCAGTCCTCTAACATGCATCCCATTATCACAACAGCGAATAAGTCACACAAATTCTAGCACCCACTCTGAGAGCAATGGCTACCCTCAGGACATCTAAATCAAGTATACTTCCAAATATTGAAATGTTGATTTCGTAGTCGGCTATTATTTTTCCTCTTCAATTTCTTGCATGTAACGCTCCTTCCTCGTCAGTTTCCCCACGGAGCACCACAGCTCCCTAAGTGTGGAGCACAACACTGGCTAGTTTGGAGGGGTTGGGGCAACTGCAAAATTGTTCGCACTAGTCTAATTTTTCGACACAGTCATCAAAATAGATTTTACTCACTATTCTTCCCTATTTTAAGAGTTAGTAAATCACAAATAATGATTTATTTGACCAAATATAGGAAAAATATGCAACACGTACCGCTGGTGACTGGAGATCAGATTTATATTGAAAATTGACTTGGTCATTTTATTGTTGAAGAGAGGCTGATTTAGGCGTTTCTTTGTCTGCATTGAGTCTGAATTGTTTCTTATTATTATTTTCGTTTGATATCATACATGAAAAATAAGTAGTGGATCAAACAGATTTTTTTTTCAACTTCCAACTCCCTATATCTATGGGAATTGAGGCGTGGGTTTTGCTCAAATCTGCCACAAATTATATGGAACATACACCGCACAATATTGAATATTGAAACTTACAAATTTCATCCAATATTCTTTATCATACACAAATACATATGAAACGCATAATCTATTCAGTAGTAAATAATGTTTTCAGGCACATCAAACAAAGGAACAAATATGAAATATTCCCTTAATTATGAGAAGATTAACGATTGGTTTGAGATAAAAGTTAGAAAATGCAAGAAGAGATGTCTTATTCGAGTGAAGGACTTGAAATCGAGTCTACCTATAGGATTGTGCTATATAAGTCAGAGACTATACTATACTGACTTACTATAAGTCAGAGACAATGGCGACTTCCAACCCCTACGCTGGCCGGCAAGAAGTCCGGATCTTAATCCGATTGAAAATGTGTGGGGCTGGATAGTCAACGAGTGGGACCATGCCAATGAAAGATCGTCTGAAGCTCTTGAACAGCATGTAGAATAAACTTAGAAATCTTCCTTATTTCTTTGAAAATCTAGCTAGAAGTATGCCTCGTCGCATAGAAGAGTATCTGGAAGTCGAAGGAGGCTACACTAAATATTAGGAAAACAATATCGGATTATTTTATATTTATTTAAATCTTCGATTTCGATTCACCATAAATTGCCTTTTTGAGATTTCCAAAATTATTTTGCTAAATTAAACCTCGAGTTACTCCAGTAAATAGTTAATCATTCAGCGAACAATTTGATTTGGATATTAAATTTGAATTAAATTCAAAATAAGACTAATATCCTAACGAGGGTAGCTTTTATTTAAGATAATTGGACAGCTGGTGAAAGATAAAACTGTAAATAATTATAAATTTATGATAAATGCCGTGTTTTTGACAAGTCATAAAACAATTCAAATTAATTTTAAACCATCAAAGGTTAAACTAACAAATGAACACTAAAAGTTTTAGGTTTCATATAATATTTACATGAATCTTAAGTTGTTAAAATTAGAACTCCTCTGATTGTCTGCGAAAAGAATATTATATAAAAAAAATTATTGCGAATATATCAATGGAGCAAACACGTCTAGCCAGGTCAGAGGATAGAAGTTTACATCCGAATTCCCATTCTCGAGAGTCCTTTCCTCTTTTTACAAAATTGCAGAATAAAGGGTATAAGTAAATAATAAATCTTTAAAGGTAATTCATGAATCGAAGGATCTTGCGATTTGATTTAATAAATTTAGTCAAGGGTTTAACGTCTGAATCCAAGGTTATATTACCACGTTAAAGGATAGTAAATTACAATGGACTCTAAGAAGCAGTCAGAGAAAAAAGTAACTCCATATACAGTTACCAACCACCAGTCAATGACTATGCTCATGGATGCAGATAGGCTACCCGGTGAATTAATTCACTTACTAAGGAATGTGACATAAAAGTGAGACAAGCACCGATGAATGCCCTCAAGGATGGAAGAGGAAAATGAAGAGGTGATATTAAATTAAGTCTACTAAAAAAATCTGATCTCCTAGTTGAAGAGCATAAATGTCCTCTAAAACTGCAAGTAGCGTTATAAACTGACAAGGTAGAAATTAAAAAGAATTTTGTAAAAACCAGTATCTTTCGGCATGTTTCTTTTCTCTACTAGAATTGTTGTTAAATATCTTCCTGACCTTGATCTTCAATGGCTTTTGAGCTTTGATAGTAAAGTTTTGAATGAATAAATAGTTAAAAAAACTGGGAAGTTCATTCTTCATTTTTTGCCTACTAACCATTGGCCATTTGTTTATAAAATATTGTTTTCTATGTCCCATGATTAAATTCTTGCATATAATATACACATGAAATGTTTGGTGCAGTTGCATTTCGATCCGCATGGGCCAATCTGTTGCATCTGTTCTATGCGGATGTAGTACCAAGCCCAAACTTGTATAAAGTGTTTCATGAATCATGATTGACCTATCTTAAATATCATAACAAAAGCAAGATTGAAAA
Organism: Caprella mutica; assembly: GCA_947561585.1. Lineage (NCBI taxonomy): Eukaryota > Metazoa > Arthropoda > Malacostraca > Amphipoda > Caprellidae > Caprella > Caprella mutica. Next base: position 54,421 of record CANNZV010005161.1, on the reverse strand, counting down.
TTAAATACGATGAAATATCGTGGTTTATATCTTAGCACTCATTAATGATTATTAAAGTATAACAAACCAAACTATTCTAACTCTCAAAGCTGTGGAAAATTTGACAATACAATTGCTGCAAAAAATCATGAAACCTGCAATGATACAGTTAAAAAATTTCCATCTTTTTCCCCATATTTCGTTAGGTTTGCGATGCAAAATAGTTTGATCGAAGGAATTATTCCTAATTACTGTTTAAAGGTATAATACTTTTTGAAAGAATTGTTGAAGAAATTAAAATACATGTCATATTGTTATTACTGGCTTAATAGTAATGTTAACTTTAATCGAAAGGAAAATTTCGTATTCGACATTATTTAACTGAAATTATTTTTGAATATTCAAAAAAATCACTAATTGGTATCTATGTAGTCATTTACTATTCACTAATTGGCATCTTTCTTCTTACTACGTGTGGGAGGTGCTTATGTTATGCAACGTTGTCAAATCTCAAAATATTTACTGAAAACTCCACGGTTTTTGCTAATAAAATTCAAATGACCTCGTTTATTTTTTCCCCCATAATACATTAATTTCGTCGACCAGACGTTTCTTCAATAGGACTTTTTTCATCTCATATTAACTCACTCTAATGTTACAAAACATGTACTTTAACAGAAAAATATATCAAACGATCAAATTACAAATTAGAATAATGGTAAGGAGGAAAACTATTAGATATATTTCAATCGTTTTTCTACTTTTATACTAAATGAAAACTACTAAATAATAAAAAATTATTTTGAAATAATTTGATAATTTTGGGTCGAGCTACGTTTTTGATATTACATATTTTAAATAATTTCCTCTCACTAATTTACGTTTCATAATAATAAGATTTATATTGTCGGATTTGACATTGACAATTCATTTCCAGTTGGTAAATGCCCACTGCCCAACTACTGCGAGTGTTTGGTAATTGAGTGGTAATCCTAGATTGAAAGTCAAGATTTTATATAAAAAAACTCACCGTTGAATGTTTATAGATACTTAGAACGATATCCCATTTTCGAATTTTGATCCAGAAAGAAAAAAATTCAACATCCTCTCCAGACTCCAAGAAAAATATATAGGGACGAGCTTATTACATAATATTGTAGTACTAATATATTATTATTAATATTATTAAAGTACTCGAAAAGCAACCTTTACCCAAGCCAACACCGCAAGATACTAATAGGCAGTTGTGACACAAGGCTACTTATAGGCAAAGAATTGAATTCAAGAAGCTCTATATGCGTCGATACAGTCATTTAGATATCAATGATTTCATAATTTGGTAAGGTATATTCTTTTCAAGATTTGTCTTGCATATACAATTTTACAAATTACTTTTAAAAAAATTTGGTATTATTGAGTAGTTTTGGTTTAGTATTAGAGAGTACAAAATTTTCCTCCTTACCATTATTCCATTTTGTAATTTGATCGTTTATTGTGTTTAAGTACATGTTTTGTAACATTAGAGTGTGTTAATATCCCCTTTTGAAAATTTGTCGACAAAACGTCCTGTCGACGAAACGTCCTGTCAACGAAATGCCTTGTTGACGAAGCGCCTGTCAATATAGTTAGTTACCTTTATTTTACCTACCTGAAAATATGTGCAACTATGTGAATCATATATTTGTAGGTACACAGTTAGCATCGTACACGACTATTTTATCTGATAGTATATTTACACAGTGACTCTTTCCTTCAAGTTGAGGAAGGTCAGGAATGATAAGATGCGTTTCAATAGTTTTTATTTAGGTTTGTCCGTCACCTCTAAATAATTATAATAATCTACAGCTTTTTTAAGGGGAAAGTCACTGGTTTCAAACTTTTTAAATTTACAAATACAAAATTTCGAATCTTCACATGTTTGTATCATATCTCATGCACAAACTTTCATTTAGGATATTTTTTTGTGAAAGAAATTCGATTTTACCCGTGACTGTTGCCTTAAATGATATTTATCAAAATTCATTGAAAGATATTCATAACAGGTGAGAGCTGGAAACACTTTGGTGACAGGCCCGGATCTCTCTTCTTATGACCTACTTGGAACTGTTGATTCACCTCCTGGATCATTTGGTGAATGGTTCGTGGTTTTCCCTCCAGCAAACTCTCCCCTCTTCCAATTCGTATCGATTCAGATAATGAGAACTTCTGGTGAGATGAAGCTAGATCTTGCAGAGATGTACGTCGATGCAATTGTTTGATTTGTTTACTCTTGAGGCGGGAGGAGAATTTGATGGTCTCCAAAAGCGTGAAGAACCTGCAAAAGTTTCCAATCTCTGAAATACCTCTAACAAAAATACTAGGTTTTCTAATTTCAAACTATACATTTTCGTAGAGTAATTGAGGTACACAATATAGTGAATGTAATGGGTACATAAATTTAACATACAGAATAAATAGAGAAGTATACCGAGTACAACACAGGCATCCCCCGCTTTAGTTACCAAATCACGACTCAGTTTAGTTACCAAACGGTAACTAAAGCGAATAAAAGTAACAAGAAATTTATAATTGTCACTCCTTGATTTATACCTTATTTTCTATAAGTTATAGAAAGAAAATTTATTATTAGAGTGAACCGTATATAAGCATATTATTAACAATATACAGTCTTTCATTGTTTGTTACTGTGATGAAAAAGTTTAAAGTCGTGCATTTCTTAAATGTTTTAAAATCCATCCATAGCTTAACTCTCACTCAGTATAGGTGAGTAATTAATAGATACTTAGATTTCTATAATTATTGTGCTACATTCAACAAACCGCAATTTTATGCTCTGTGAAATGTTTTTGGTAGTAGGGTACTAAGTTCCAAGTTATTGATTGATTGATTCTACTATTTCGGACACGTCAGAAAAGAAAATATTATAATTATTATTCAGCTTCTATTATAATTGGTATCATGGATACTGATTGAAATAAAAGTAAATAGTGATTATTATATAAAGATTTTTACGTGTTCGAAAATATGGAACCGTGCGATAACACGGAACTTACCCTAAAATGAGACATGTTGAATTTCTGAACCAATTGCTTCTAATAACCTTATCTGGATTATAATTTTGAAGTTTTTTTAGTTACCGTGAAATAATCTCAGAAAATTGTCTCCGTTTTATATGTTTACGAATGGTTCTTATTTCGAATCATGACTCGAAATAAGGACCACTTTTACTAAAGTGAGTTGTACTTAAAGCGAGGCCTGCCTGTATTGGAACATCCGAAAGTATTATGAGTGACGTCACACAAAATATTTTCCATTTGTTTTTAAATATAAATCATGCTATTATTCAGTTAAACGTGCATTTTCATAGAAATTAAATCACATAAAATCATTTATCACGTTTTACACTCTATTCACTTATAATATTCAACAAATAATGCTTTTAATATTTGAGAGTACTCTGTGCGACGCCATTTGTTTACATCGTTTCTGAAGAATGGATCAAGTTCACCGTCAATGAATTCGAAACTTAGCATACTTCTCTATTTATTTACTAATGGATACTACAGTCTACAGGTATGTATATTGCAGAGCTGGGCGTGCGAACCTTTTTTTAGGTTCCGAATCCGAATCTTCGTCGATTTTGGGTTCCGAACCTCCGTAGAGCGAACCCAATTTGCAAAAGTTTGGTCCGAACATTTGTTCCGAACCAAACATTTAGTCCGAACATTTGTAAGCTAACCTCTGATTTTCTAGATATATATTTTATATCTAAAAATTAAAGTAAACTACAGTCTACACATTTATATTCGGCCCTTTTACTAACTTATGCTTCCTAGGCTATTAGGGCAACCTATATAAAAAATATAGTTTTTTCAACAAGATACTAACTATTTGTCAGAAACAAGTTACAACGAGGTTACACTCTATGTTAAAAAAACACATGTCTTATTTATAAACCTACGTTACTGTATTTTGACAAGTTGTTAGTTTTTGTACTAAACTAATGTGTACCAAATTTCAAGTAAAAATATTGAATATATAAGGAGAAATAAATACATAGCTATATAATAGATTGGCAACTGAGTGAGCTGAACTGTTATTGGATGGAGTGTGAACCAATCACAGCTCGCGCATTTGTCTCTACTACATAAAACGTGGACACATTCTTGTGTATTGGGTAACCAATCTGTATTTCTACGTTGCCACACGTCACTAGTTAAAGTACAATTAATTCCATAATTTACGCCGATACGTAAAAATTTAACTTTTGAATTAAAAAATATAGTTGGTATTTATGTAGGAACAAAGTCAAGAACGGCCAGTAAATTTAAAGAAATGACATGAAATATGTAAAGTAATATAAAAAAGATAGGCCTATAAAACATACGTCAAATTCATTAGGGTTAATATAATAAATTTATAATAATAATTATACTGTGACTTCATATGAATACATAATAGAGGATTTGCACTGGTAGAGTTGCTATTTCATGAAATACAACTAATTTAGAGAATTTAATAAATAGGAATGAGAGATTCATAGAAAACTTACGAATATTTGTGTAGACTAACCTAAATATATTCACTATAGTTCGCTATACCGGATTTTACTATTCTGCGTGATTCACTATACAGGAGTTCACTATAAGGGAGTTCCACTGTACTTACTATACTTAATAAGTTAGTATCATTGAGTATGACTGAATGAGCATTAAGTATCTTTAAAGTTCCCCTCCAGTCTCCACTCCAATACGTAGTTTAAGTTGTTATTCTGAATTTTCTTCTGACCTCCGAATTTCATGCAAAGAAAAATTAAAACCAACTCTGTCGTCATAACAATGCAAGACAGTGTATCCATATTAAAGTATCCAAGTATCTAATTAAATCATTTTTAAGTTTTTACTATTAGTTTTCAATTTTTCATTTATATTACAACATTTTTGATTAATCCGATCTAGAGAACTGATGATATAAAAACTTTTTGCATTTTGTTTGAATATGAATGTACTATAGATACCGTATTATGCTATTCCTATACTCTATTTGCTTGCTTAACTTTTTCTTCTATTCAATATATTAGAAAGGTCAGACAGTGAAGATTACTGTGAATATTTCTCTAAGTTATTTATATTATAACTTATATACATATAATATTATAGTACCTATATATAAATTATAATCAATTCAATTGTAAAGCAAATAGCCGAATATTCGATCTTAAATTATCTGTTCAGCCTACCTACGTAGCTGTCAAATGTTAGCTCATTTGAGTCATTTCAATATTTTTTCTTTTAAAAACCTTCATTTGATATTTAGTATTTCATACATTAGTAAAAGCAAAAGAAAAAAATCATCATTCAAAATAAAAGTAGCAAGCTAAGACAAGAAACAAATATTTATAAGATGTTATTGTACGAAGCTTGGTGTGCGCAATTGTTCTCGCACATATTTGATCTCGCTAAGCCGCTATAAGTTACAGTTAACTGAGTATAGTGAAATATTCACCCTTATGTACTGAAAAACACTCTTGCATCTAATGCCTGGAAAGATCTCTGATATATTCCTAATATTATTATAGATTTGAATAAATGCTCATAATATGAGTATATTACCATTTATCACCTTCGTTTTTGTCTAATCGTATGTATTTATGCGAAAAATTAAACGATTGAAAAGAAAGCTTTAAAATCGGTCTTGAATTTAAGTTATTATTATTTTTCCATGAGGACTGGTTAGCCAACGGCTAAGGTTCTAGGATAGGGTGTTATGTAAAGTTACCTAATATATATATATACGTTTATAACCTTACCTATAGTTCTACATATTTTAAGCAATTTTAATTGAGATTTGAGGGAACATAAACCGTTATTAAAGAATTAACTTGTTAAGATTATTATAAAACTTACCGCTATTCAAGAAAGGATGAATAACGTAATGGAAGAAGAGCGGGAAAAGACGCATGTTCTTCGCTTCAGTGTTAAGCAGAAACCTATGTATACAATAGTAGCCGTGAGGTACGGTACATGTTCAGAACGTAAAATAATTAAATGAACAGGTCAGTTTTCCCCGGGTACGGAGGTTCGGACTTGCGAAAAAGACGTTCCGAACACTGAAGTCCGAACCGTTTTCGAAGAGGTTCCGAATCCGAATGTCCGAACCCATTTTCCAGTCCGAACCGGTTCGCGAACATTCATGCGGAACGCCCAGCTCTGGTATATTGTATAATCTTATTATACTCTCACCTATAGTTTGGAAACCTAAGATAATATTATTAGGACAATTGTAACATTTATATTATTATGATTGCATTATATTTTAGGTACCTATTTATAGGTAATAGATTTCTTGATGATACAGTTTTCTTGCATTTCAATCCTCATATAGATTTAATTTATAAAACAGCACTTTGTTCAATGTATTGGTAAATGATTTAATTCGACCTTTCTATCACCAATAGATATAAATGAGGAACTAATTAGATGTGCTAAATATTGAGTGTTTCAATAGAGTAAAATCGAACGTTTTTAAATGTATTTTTTGATGAAATCAGTATAATTAATTATGTATCATAACATATGTGCTCTATTCATCTAAATAATAATTAATATAGAAAATATTATGTATTTTAAAAAAGTGCTTTATAGTTTTGTTGATGCCAGATTTCATCCTTTACTTGGTATGTATGTTTTACTTTATAATGTCTAGCTAATATTCATCTTCTCTTTTTCTTATCTTCTAAAATCTAAGGTATAACCGTATAAATGATAATTCACTTGTAGTGATATGTAATCAGTAGCTTAATTAATTATTCTCAAAGTAAACAAAATAATTGCATTTTAATTAGTAGCTAAGTAAACACGGAAAACTGCCAGACGGAAAACTGCCAGTCACTTATTGGCAATTTAAGTATTTTTTGACTTTTGATAAACACATTCTAAGAACATTTTAATTCATAAAAAACAGCGTTAGCCGTTTGTCAAGTGATTAAGGAGACATTCATTTTTTACAGTTATAACTAAAGTATATAGATCATTGGATTACTTATTATTCAATGGAAAATAGTATTTCAACTAAACTAGTTTATTTAACACACAGCAAGCCAAACTTCAGTGCACACAAAGAAATTTTAATTACCATTTGTAACTTAATTGTTAAGTCACGTACATTTTAAAAGCATGTATATGTCTATATATCTATATAGGATTTTATATTTTTAAAAGATTTATAATTTATATCTTGTATATTATAAATTAGTGTATGTTACATCACTTATATGTATGATCAATATTTATTACTATTTTATTCTCCATAACATTAACACCTTCATTTTTACTATTTTCATTTATATGTAAAAGTATTATTAATTTATATGCAATCCAATTTGATCGAATTAAATTGTCTGAGAATTAGGTTGGTAGTATCAGTTTTATAATCATAGATGTTGTGTTGCAAATTCTAAATATTTCATAGGCATCGATCGAATTTGTTTTATAATGAGTATAAGCGAATATTAAGCTTGAAGGCTTGTTCAATTATCAAATTATAAACAAAAATAAAATAATCAGACACTAAACCCGTTATGAAATGATAGTGTATAGATGCGTTGTGTAAACAAAGAAATTGTACTCTGTCCCTAATGCAATCATTTATTTGTTTCTTCTTCTTTTAGTATTTTCTAAAAAAGGTTTTATTTGTTAATTTATATCATGTATTTGATTTTTTACTGTAATATTTATACATTAATATATTTTATGTATTTTTCTAATGAAGAAAACTATATTTTTGTTTTGTATACTACCTAACAATGAATGTTCTCTTAACTCTTTTTAACTAAGAGCGAACGTCGTTTTTTTTTTTAAATCAAAATGTTATTACTGACTAAAGTCATTAAATCCAGTAAGTGCCTGGCAGTTTTCCGCCTGGCAGTTTTTCGGACACCGATAAATCACTTCATATAATTTAAATCTTTAAATTTGAGTTTTCATTGTTAAATTTAGATTTTCTTATGTATCTGTAGTAAGTAATATTAAGCAACATGATCAATAGAGTGTAGTGGTCTGGAAGCATGTTTATATTTTTGCTTCTTTTTCACAAACATTCGAAGTAACTTAATAATCATAAATGCCTTAGTAAATTCTCAATATTTCACAAACATCGATCAAACTTGTTTTCAAAATAAGTAGAAGCCCATTAAACCTTATCAGAGAAAAAAAATTAACCTTTGTAGCGTCAACGCAGGTATTGCCCCGCACTTACTGAACAAGTCCAATTATCTTTAAAATTATTACAGATAGAAAAGATCTGTAAGATGCAAAAGAAAGAGGTAGTCACTTATTTTATACATTTAAAACGGCTTAGCGCTATGACCAATGGGTTAACAGTTATTAAACTTTTTCTAAAAAAATTGCTACCCAAGCAAACCGGGCATTAATCCCGCACCATTCAGGGCATTATCCCACACTGCGGAATAATGTCATGCATCACTCCAGGCAATATCATGCATCAGAGGTTAATGTTGAAATTTTAGTTAAATGTATTACACACTCGTTATATGTTTAATATTAATTTCCTGTTAGACTAGCTCAGCTATATTAAATTACCTATTGTTTCAATAACCATGTATTACTTTTAATGAGAAACGGACGTAAGGTCTAAAGTCGATCACACTTCCGTCGAGGGTTAAATACCACTGCTTGTAGTTTCTGAAGGCAGTCTGTCTTTAACATTACTCAGAGAGAGATATGATTCACTCATCTCTCTATATAGACTTCTAATTGTATAACATATTTACTCTTTAAATAAACTCTATGTCTTAACGTTGTTAACCCACTGTTATTTAACCTAATTCTAACAGTTAATGGCCTGCTCCACTATTGAGTAGGAAACTAACAGATAAATCCCAATTTGGATTACACAATCATAAAGAGAAACTTCTAAACTCTTAGAAACAGTGTTAAAAGTACGCTAGTACAACACTTGGAAATAGCGTCATGTGTTTGAAGAAGTAACACCTATGAAAGTTAAAAGGCTCAATATTGAGCCAACTGAAAATATAATGTTGAGCCACCTGAAAATAAAAATAGCACATAATTTACTATTACGAAAAAGTTATAAGTTAAAATATACTTTAAATGTTGCACAAAAATCAGAAAATAGTTCAAGTTCATATCTGTGAAGTCAAATTCACGTTACAGACAAGAGTTTATTTTATATTACGCTCTTTGTTGGAGCATAAATACTCCGGCATAATAAAAGTTTAGGCCGGCATCTTTTCGCACATACACTACACACTGTATGTACACACCCACATATACATACATAAACACACGCACACAGACATACACACTCACCTAAATACATTAACTACACAAATAAAATTTACACACATACACATAGCTAAACTTACATGTAACTACCTACTCTCATTTAAATATCACATTTTGTTTCTCAACATTTGTTTAATCTCTGTACAAAATTGCAGCTAAAATTATGAAATAGCTTTTGTAAGATTTTTCCAATGTGTGTTTCTCTGGTCTTAGAAAATGTTTTATTATATCCACTTCTAAGCCACACACTTATCTTACTTAATTATTACTTATCTAGATAGCCTATCCTCATAGTAAATAGAATAGTATAGTACCCGAGTTACATGTATTATTCAAATTTATTCTGGGTAGGCTGTGACGTCATGTATGTAAGCAAGAGGTCATGTCATAGTAAACAGAATTGCCGTGGGTCACGTGGAATAGAGAATTAAGATGGCGGCCAACGCGACCGATTTGACTAATGATCTAATTATCTTGAATAAATCGTCTTCTTCAAGACTAAAAATTTGTTACTATTTTGGGTGTAAAAAGACCAGTAGCAATTTCATCAACAGTCATTTTTTAATTTTCGTCCGTATGACTATAAAGATTGGATAATAGCATGCGGTAATGTGGAATTAAAAAAAATATCATCGAAAACGTTATTTAACAAAAGTTGGGTGTGTTGCAGCCATCTTTTGTGTTTGTACTGTACGTACAAACGTACGCACCATTGTTGACATGTGACGTCACAGCCTACCGGGACACGCGCGTAATATCCCCCCTATAGCTCTGGGATACTATATATTCTCTGTACTGTGCTATCCTCTTATTTTCTTCTTTTCCAGCTCTAATTAATACATAAACAAATGATGAATTAATAAATGTGACAATCAAACAAGAGTTATTTTTTATCTATTTATTCCTATTGTACTCAGCTCATGTCTTGAGTCAGATTGGTCCGTAGTTTTGGTTCGAGTAGTTCTCGAGTGAGGTATCGCTGCAGTGATACCCCCCCCCCCCCCCCGGTCATGAGCCCCCCCCCCCCCCCGATCACGAGCCCAACCGTTTTTAAATCCTTATTTACCTATATTATTTAATCCTTATTGACACTTTTGTAGTTCATTACTTATTAGACATAAAGTATATGTATATCGGGGGGCGTGCCGCCCTCCGAACCCCCCTGCCAGGTCATTAAACAATCATGATGTGTGCAGTACAACAAACTAGCGGATACAACAAACTACATCAAACAACATTAGCAACTCTCAGTTATATCTATCTAAGTAGTTCTTCATTTGTTTAACTAGGTAAAATATGGATTAAAAAAACAGGGAGGGGGGCTCGTGACCGGGGGGGCTTATGACCTAGGGGGGCTCATGACCGGGGGGGCTCGTGACCGGGGGAGCTCTTGACCGGGGGGCTCTTAACCGTACCCCGAGCTATAGGGGGGATATTACGCGTGTCCCGGTAGGCTGTGACGTCACATGTCAACAATGGTGCGTACGTTTGTACGTACAGTACAAACACAAAAGATGGCTGCAACACACCGAACTTTTGTTAAATAACGTTTTCGGTAATATTTTTTTTTTAATTCCACATTACCGCATGCTATTATCCAATCTTTATAGTCATACGGACGAAAATTAAAAAATGACTGTTGATGAAATTGCTACTGGTCTTTTTACACCCAAAATAGTAACAAATTTCTAGTCTTGAAGAAGACGATTTATTCAAGATAATTAGATCATTAGTCAGATCGGTCGCGTTGGCCGCCATCTTAATTCTCTATTCCACGTGACCCACAGCAATTCTGTTTACTATGACGTGACCTCTTGTTTACATATACATGACGTCACAGCCTACCCAGAATAAATTTGAATAATACATGTAACTGGGGTACTATACTATTCTGTTTACTATGGTACTTCCTTCGTGCGTAACAATCTGTTATCGCTATGTAGCCAAGATTGGTGTTTGCTGCGTCCGTATGCTAGGGTTGGAAATTGGAACTTGAAGTATCCGTAGATTTGCGAGTTCTCCGTAGGTTAAGTCGTGTTTCCGTAGACTAGAATGTGCTGGTCTCTCTAGACTAGCGTAGACTTGGAATTGACTGTCTCCGTAGACTGGGAATGACTGTCTCCGTAGACTGGGAATGACTGTCTCCGTAGACTGGGAATGACTGTCTCCGTAGACTGGGAATGACTGTCTCCGTAGACTGGGAATGACTGTCTCCGTAGACTGGCCCTAGACTGGCTTCCTGGAATAATAAATCCAGTAAGAAATTTGGACTTAAATTTCCTTCGACAATTTGCCAAAATAACAATAAAAAATAAAACGAAAAAATTATTCTTTACATTATAATCAATTGAAATAATTTACTAATTTACTAATTATTGTGAATTAAGATTTATGCCAGTTAAATAGCAATAATTAAAACTAATCTCAATGAGTTAAATTATGAATATTTATTTCTAATGTTTATTAATTAGGTTGAGTTGAATTATTATTTGGCATTTTTCATGTTCATAATAAATAGTTAATAATAATTGTAGTTAATTTAATATGAGAAGTAAATTACTTTGGCAAATGTAGAAACATTAAAAATAGTTTGTACTTAATATTACAATAATTGAGAATCGAGCAAAATGTTACTCGTCAAATGGCCTTTTAATTATTATAATAAATAATCAAATTCCTAATCCTGAAGTTGAAATATGTTGTGTAAAACTTAATTGTAATATATTAAATATGCATTGAATTAGAAGAATAGTATTAACAAATGTTATACATTTTTAATACTGTCAGAAGTTATCCCAACTTATGCAGTTTGGTCAAATGTTGGCGGTTGGTCATGTTTTCAAACCTGGGAAACAGGATGTAAGAAGAGTCTGGGGTGTGTACTGACTTTTCCAAAATGGGAAGTAACGTAATTCTGATTGTGAATAAGGATACTAATTCTAATAATAGTTTGTTATTATAGTTAACTATATTAATAATGTTAATTGGAGCTAATTAGCTAATAAATCATATAAATATCAGTATATTTATGGCACTAGCTGATATGGCAATTCAGTATAATAAATATGGCATTATTAAGAATAATATTATACAAATAACTTGGGAGAGAATAATTATTAGTTATATATTTACCCAATGTTTCTTTTGGGGAATTGGTTTGGAGTTAATCCTAGGCTGTTGTTATTGACTGTTTTTCAGAACAAAGTGTTTATTTCCTTGTAAATAGTAAGTTGTATATAAATTGGGAGGTGTTATGTCTGCAATAAAGGTATTAATATTAATAATTGGTGAGAGTTTATAATCTAATTTTAGTTCACAATCACTAGCACTGTATTGGCACTCTTCACTCTGTTGTATCAGACTCGTTAATGTCGTTTAACCGGTAAAAATTATCCTTACAATCGGTGGGCGGAAACTAAACAAAGGGTAGGCCTAATTGTATTTAGCGCGTATGTTTCTAGAAGGAAACTAGAGTGATGCCATAAGTTTAGAAATACCTTTGAATTCAATTGCGTTGTATTTTAATCAGCAAATTACTGTAGTGGTTGTAATTGATTATTAATAATTAGTTGTTGTTAATTAATTATGCAATAATCGGGTTGCAACACTTTCTACAGGGTGTTTATAATGGGGGTACGGTCAAGAGCCTCCCCCCCCCCCGGTCATAAGCCCCCCCCTCCTCCATGTTTTTTTAATCCTTATTTACCTAGTTAAACAAATGAAGAACTACTAGATAGAAATAACTGAGAGTTGCTAATGTAGTTTGTTGTATCCGCTAGATTGTTGTACTGCACACTTCATGATTGTTTAATGACCTGGAAGGGGGGTTCGGGGGGCGGCACGGCCCCCGATATACATATATTTTATGTCTAATCAGTAATGAACTACAAAAGTGTCAATAAGGATTAAATAATATAGGTAAATAAGGATTTAAAAACAGGGGGGCTCGTGACGGGGGAGGGGGGGGGGGGCTCTTGACCGGGGGGCTTATGACATAGGGGGGCTCATGACCGGGGAGGCTTATGACCGGGGGGGGGGGGGGGCTCTTGACCGGGGGGGCTTATGACCTACACCCTTAATAATGATGGGACCCAAAATAATCTTCGATAACTTTTGAAATAAACCTTCGATTTTGAAAAAAAAAAACACTATAGAATCCTGAAAACATCGCGTTTTACATAATAAAACATAATCGGTGATACGGGTATGGAATAAAAGAACAGCGGCAAATGAAAATCGGATGCTTCACGAAGGTGACTTCGTACGTTGAGGTGCATTCTGCGAGTGGGGTTTACAGAAGCATGGAGAAAACTCGAACTTTATTCAGAACTTGGTCATGTCATACGAAGCTTCTTTCAGACTAAATGAATGTGTCAATAAACATAACGTCCGCTTTTGGGTTACTGGAAACCAGAAGGAAATTAGAGAAAAGTTGCTCCATTCAGAAAGAGTCACAGTGTGGTGTGGAATCGATCAAGAGAATAAGATAACCAGTCCCTATTTCTCGAGGATTGCAATGGCCAAACAGTTACAGTGAATAGTGAGCGATATCACGACATGATAACTGACTTTTTGATTCCGAAAATAATTAACTGAATTTAACTAATCTAATTTAAATTCACCACTGTAACACTACGAGGCCCAACATTGAAATCCTGCGTCAGAAGTTTCCGGGAAGATTGATCTTAAGATCTGGCGACGTTGAATGGCCAGCAAGATCACCAGATCTTTCCGCATTAGATTATTTCTTATGAGAATATCTCAAAAGAAGAGTCTACCTTAGCAACCTAATAGATATACCGCAATTGAAGGCACATATTGAAACAGAAATTAGATCTAATTGACAGGAAAGGCTGATCAGAGCGGTGTACGCAGAGATGGGCGGGAAAGTACTTCCCAAGTACCAAGTAAAAGTACTAAGTAACAAGTAAGTACTTCAAGTACTACTTGAAGTACTTTCTAAAAAGTACTTTGAATAATTACTTAGAAGTACTTTTTACAATTACTTGTTACTTTCCAAGTAAAAAGTACTTTGCAAAGTACATTTTTTCCTTTCAGTCAAGAGATTTTAAAAGATTAGTTCTAAAATCTCTACAAAATTAATTCTTTTTTTCATCAAAACTGTATTTACAGCAACTGGATAAAAACTAGAGTTTGAAGAGGTCCAACATGTTGGAAAATTGTTTGTCAAGCAGTAAAATTGAAATCTTTGTCAAACAGTAGAATCGAAAACTAAGACTGTAAGACATTGTATACTTTTATGTGACGGTGAATATTTATATATTCTGACATACAATCATGTATAGAGACTATGAGTTATATTGACCAATTTAAGTACATTGAATATAATTATTTTGTGATACCTAGATATCACAACCAATATTTGCCAAACACATTGACGAATTATAAGCGTGTGGACGTGTACAGTGAGTCACTGTGATGATGTACTATCAGAGTAAAGAGTCACTGTGATGATGTAATATCAGAGAAAAGAGTCATTGTGATGATGTACTATCAGAGAAAAGAGTCATTGTGATGATGTACTATCAGATAAAAGAGTCACTGTGATGATGTACTATCAGAGAAAAGAGTCATTGTGATGATGTACTGTCAGAGAAAAGAGTCACTGTGATGATGTACTAGCAGAAAAAGGAGTCACTGTGATGATGTACTATCAGAGAAAAGAGTCATTGTGATGATGTACTATCAGAGAAAAGAGTCACTGTGATGATATACTATAAGAGAAAAGAGTCACTGTGATGATGTACTGTCAGAGAAAAGAGTCACTGTGATGATGTACTGTCAGAGAAAAGAGTCACTGTGATGGTGTACTAGCAGAAAAAGGAGTCACTGTGATGATGTACTATCAGAGAAAAAAGTCACTGTGATGATGTACTATCAGAGAAAAGAGTCACTGTGGTGATGTACTATCAGAAAAAGGAGTCACTGTGATGATGTACTATCAGAGAAAAAAGTCACTGTGATATTGTACTATCAGAGAAAAGAGTTACTGTGGTGATGTACCATCAGAAAAAAGAGTCACTGTGATGATGTACTATCAGAGAAAAGAGTCACAGTGATGTTGTACTATCAGAGAAAATAGTCACTGTGGTGATGTACCATCAGAAAAAAAAGTCACTGTGGTGATGTACCATCAGAAAAAAAGAGTCACTGTGATGATGTACTATCAGATAAAAGAGTCACTGTGATGATGTACTGTCAGAGAAAAGAGTCACTGTGATGATGTACTGTCAGAGAAAAGAATCACTGTGATGATGTACTGTCAGAGAAAAGAGTCACTGTGATGATGTACTATCAGAGAAAAAGTCACTGAGAAGATGTACTATAGGAGTTAACAGCATAAATTATTAGTTTTTAAATTGTATAGTAAATGTACTTGGTACTTGAAAGTACTTTAAAAAGTACTTGGTACTTGTACTTTGAAAGTACTTTTTTATTTGAGTATTTGGGCAACTACTTCAAGTACATTGATTTACGAGTACTTGTACTTATTACTTAAGTACTTTCGATGTACTTTTCGCCCATCTCTGGGTGTACGGACAACTGCCATGCGGATAACTGCCATGCGGACAACTGCCATGCGACAAACTGCCATGCAATATATTATAATTTTATATTGGGTGAATTGTAATGCACTTGTAAATTTAACCTTTCATGGAATTAATTTGATGTGAAGAATATTATTATCTTAACCCAACAATTATTTATAGTATTAATCGTATAGTCCATAATTGTGCATAAAGAAGTATAGAAATTAGTATTGACAGTAGATTCAGAATTTAAAGTTGAAGTATACTAAATTCATTTCTTTTTTAAATCATATGTAACCCATTTAGCTCCTTAAACAATCAAATGGTTGACAAGAAGTGGAAAATCTGTAGATGCAAAACTTTCTTTTCAAACATTTCAAAATACAAAGAATAGTACAAACACAAGCTTTACAGGTTAAAATTTCAAGTGAGTGTGATTTTGCATTTTGCTATTTAAGAATTTTATTGTGTTTATTAATATTTTTTATTTGTAAAAACAAACGTTTCTGCTAGATTCAGGATTAGAAACTGAAGTAGTATTTATCTTATTTCTATGTTTAAAAAAATTCTTACAAAGAATTCTTTACTCAGTAACTTTGAAAATTGAATTTGTTTTTCTATAGTTTCTTTGTTTCTAGCTCCCACCGATCAGAAACATGTCTTATAAATATTTGAAAAGTGTCAAAATATGAGAATAATTATTACTGAACTTTGTTTTATCAAATTTGTTAATATACTAATAACAAATCAACATTTTAGTTAACTCATATGTGCCCAGTGTTGTGTGAAAGCAACTCTAAAATAGTAAGATGCAAAACCACACTCACTGAAAATTTTAACCTGTAAAGCGTATGTTTGTACTATTCTTTGTATTCTGAAATGTTTGAAAAAAAAGTTTTGTATCTATAGTTTTCAATCTTTCAATCATTTGATTATTTAAGGCGTAAAATGTGAAAGAAAATGATTGTAACAAAGAAAGAAATCTAGTATTATTTCAGTATTAATTTCAATGTTTCTTCATTCACAATATCTTACTATACAATTAACATTTTTATACTAAAATTTTAGGTTAAAATAATAATATACTTCACATCAAATTAATTCCAAGAAATCTTAGGTTTACAATTGCATTACAATTCCCCCAAAATAAAATTATAATATATTGCATGGCAGTTTGTCGCATGGCAGTTGTCCTAGAGCCGATCAGAGCAATGAACAGCCTCCGTTATCGTGCTGAAATTTGCGTTCGGTCAGGAGGGCAGGATTTAAAAGAAATAATTCATAAGAAGTAGTTTAGTAAAAACGCGATGTTTTTAGGATTATATAGACGTTTAGATTTTTAAAATCCATGAATTATTTCAAAAGTTATTAGAGATTGTTTTGGGTCCCATCATTATTACACACCCTTTATAAGCAGTATTTTTAGTGACCGACACTGAACACCTGTTTGCGCACTTTTGTTAAACTTCGAATTGTATGATATTTAAACCATGTTTTTAATAACTTTCAACCGATTTTAAAATGGTTTATTATAAAACATTATTAAAAATCATAAATACCGTTTGTTAAAATGTCACTGAAATATAAAAACAATCGAATTGTTCCTCCTATTAAATTTATCCTTCAGTGTGTCCTTCGTTTTCTTTAAGCATAATTTTTAGTGACAGATACTAAAAACTTTTTTGCGCAATTACAGTAAATCTTTGCGCACTTTCAGTGAAATATTTCTGCAAGAAAAAGTGAATTAGATTTTACTAAATCTACATTCAACAGAATTGTAGCTTTGGATTTTAAGTGACATCTTCACAAGATGCAAGAGCGGAACAAACTCCTCGATTCCGATCTTCCTTGGCAGGTGAATTTTGCTCAATGGTTTTTGCAAAGAAATGTTCAATTTATGGATGATATTGTGGTTCACGTTGAGGCAAGATGCTTTTAGTTTGAATGTCAAATTAAATAGTCACAACGTTCGCACATATGTACCAAAGAATCTAACTTCTAATCTCAATTTTGACGTAGGAATTTCGAGAGAGAAATGGTCTGTGTGGATGGGATTTTGTGGCAATGGACGTGTCATAGGTCCTTATTCTCACAAAAAAATATTTCAAATGAAATTGGATTGCTTGTTAACAGGATCGTTCCCATACTTTGAGAAACACATCAAAAGGATTAATTGAACCTGGTGGATTGAGGACGGTGCTCCTGTGCGCAGAACACCTGCTGCAAACGAAAGTGCACAAACAGTTTTCCAGTATCGGTCACTAAAAATACTGCTTTTAGAAAACTGTTTGACAAATTCAGCTGAAATTTTGTACAGAGATGGAACAAATGTTGAGAAACACGATATGATTTTCCAATTTTTTTTAGGTCTGATAGTTTTTGAATTACAGCCTTTGAAATTTGGGTATCGTTTTTTTGGGACACACTGTATATCTGTAACAAAATCAATTGTGTTATATTGTTCTCAAGTTTTGTCATCTTATTTCTAGGTGTGTCCTCTAGTTTTTATGTGTCCATTTTCTCTATTCCTGTGTTCTCTATTCTGATGCTCTATGTGTGTCCTCCGCTTTTGTTACAGCAGACCTTGTAATGAAATGAGTGAATTTGTATAGGGTTACTAATATACAAGAAGTAACAGAAGCAAAATTGCAAGGTGTAATAAAACCACAATAACTTATAGAAATAAATAAATTCTTAAGTATTGAAAAGAATGGAATGTACAAAACTAATTATTAAACGTGATGTAGAAATCAGCAGGAATAAAAACGAAAAAAATTCTAAATACAGATAAGAACAAATACACAGGACTTTGAAGAAGTAGTTTGAGAAAAGAATGGACTGGTTAAGAAAAATCACAGTTCATCACCTGAGAAATTATGACAAGTACAGCTTAATTATTCACCATTTCACATATTTGCACAATGCACAAGTACCAACATTTAATTTTTTCACCCACCGCGAGGGAGGCGATAAAAAAAAAATTCCAATCCACAGTACAAAACTGAAAGAAGATTTATGACATACACTAACAGACAGTTGAAAAGAATTATTGTGAAGAATTATAGAGAGCTATAAGCAACACAGATGGACAGTAAAAGTAGGGTTTAGGAAGGAGTCTCATCTATTCGTTGAACATAATTCATTTATTGTTAGCAAAGAAAAAAATTAGCGGTTGCACTTGTGAGCAATGAATAAAAATGGCAATAATATCTACCCTCAACTTTTTAGAATACTAACAGAAACCTAATTATTGAAAAAAAAATCACTTTTTCAAAATGAACATAAAGAAAAACAATAGACTACAGTCTACAGATATTGAAAAATAAATATTAATTATTTATATGTGTGCTTTTACGGCTCTTGACTAAATAAAAGAAAACGTAGGATATTCAAAGGAAATTGAAAATTAGAGGAAGTAATCTAAAATAGTAAGAAAACTATGACATAGCTACTGCCGCTACACATGGAATACATAAAGGTTTATGTTTAAAATAACTTTATATATCCCAAATATTTTAGGAAAACATGCAATTATCGAAAAGACACAGTGAATGTTTAGTCTTAAAGTCTCAAGTCTACATGAGCTATCCCTACTTATTTAGAATGTTTAGCTGCAAAGCATGTCAGACAGAGGTATGGAGATCCTTCACATTCTCCACAATAGGTTGAAACCTTCTTTGATTTTCTTTTGGCTGCGTTGCAGCCCTCTTCTTCTGAGATCGTTTCATAGCATCCCCTGCATCGCTTCCTATTGCTTCTTTTGGGTCCATCAGCTTGTACCAAATGGTGCCCAGATGGCCCAGCTATGTTCAAAGAACTTTTTCCTGGTTTCATCTGTTCCTTGTTGATCTTATGACAGTAATTGAGGACAATCGACTCCTTGAATTCTCGCATCGATATTTTTTTCTCAGCGTAGAATTTATTGTAGAGAACCCACGCATTGACGACTGCTGTACCAGTCAGTAATTCAATAGCTACTTTTTTGTACCACTTGCGAGATTTCTTGAGGGGAGAATAATTAGAGGACACTTGAACTGAGAAATCAACTCCTTTCTTGTGCGCATTGAAATCCAGGACACTCTGTGGTTTAGCTACAGCTGAACCTGTTCTAGAGAGCCTACCATTGTCTTTCAAAGTTTCGTCATGCTCAGGAACTGTCGAGAGTGTTATTACATTTCTTTTATCCTTCCAGTTAAACACCTTGACTCCTTTTCGGCTTTGTTTGGCTTTCATTTCTCCTCTTTTGAGTTTAGCTTTCATTACTTCTTTAGGAAGATTTTTTCTGTTTAATTGGACGGTACCGCAAAGATAGGTTTTTCTGTGCAGAAGATATTCTCCTAGGAAATTTGAAGTATAGTATTTATCTGCAAATAAAGTGAATCCTTTATCAAGATACTTATCAAGTAATCTTACTACAAGAGACTCAGTGTGACTTAGAGGTGGATTGGAAAATCCTGCACCGCAATATAACTCAAAGTTCACAGTGTAACCATCGGTAGTACATATTTTGTAAAGTTTACAACCATTCTCATGGCTTTTACTAGGAATGTTCTGTCTAAAGATGTCACAACCTGTGAAAGGTACCAAACTTTCGTCAATCACAAGTTCAGGTCCGGGTTCATACAGATTCTGACACTGTCCTACAATTATATTCAGCAATGTCCTAATTTTATAGTCTCTTCCAACATTAGCATCATCATTGTTACAAAAATGAAGCATTCTCAGTAGCAGTAGGAAGCGATCTCTGGCCATAATTTCTGGCACAATGTTATTCTTGTAGAGACTCATTTTTGACCAGTAGAGTTGAATATCTGGAAGTGGTAGCAATCCCATGTATATTGTGAGGCCAATAAATTTTTCTATCTCTTCTTTGGTTGTAGGAGCCCATTTTACCGTTTTTGAACTCTTTGATAAAACTGGTGATGCTAATTTTTGTTTAGCATAACGATTAGTTTCTTCAACAATAAGGTTGATAATATCATTAGTTATTATTTGCTTGAACACATCTATTGGCCAGACTTTACCTTCAGCCGACTGGGGTGCTCTTATTAGTAACTGTTCTCTCCCACTGAAGTTAAACTCTCGAGGTTTTGCTTCCACTGGACCCCATTCATTAGTTGGGTTACTGTCACCATCACTATTTACTTCCAGATTATTAGCAGGAATATTATCAGCATTGGGAGGCTCAATTTCCTCTTCTTCATTTGATAGGTCATTTTCACTGTCAAACCACTCATCCGAGGAATTGTTATCATCTTCACCAATACTGAAAGAGCCATCATTATCAGAACTGTCATGTTCTTGATAGACGTCAAATCCATGATCGAAAAAATTCGATGAATCCTCGATGCAGCCTGTATAAAAAAAGATAAAGTATGTTAAAATTGAGAGAAGTCATTTAAAATTAAGAAATTACTACATGATATGCGAAAGGAGCCATGGCTGGTCACCTTCTCTTAAATCTGTATGGAGCAGTGAGAAATGACTCATGTAAACAGGCATAACACAAAGTTGAGAATTCTTTCATGGTTATTCAAATGAATTTTATCGCAAAATGTCTTTTTATACACATATCATAGCTAAATGGCATTGCACGAGCATGAACCTCATGATGCCTCAAAAATAAATATTGCCTGAAAATGGCTTTCTAATTTTACACCTCTGTGAATTATTCGATGAAAGATAAGATGGTGTATGTGTGTCTATATTCGAATAGTTAGTTAATCTCAATCCTTACAAATAAATGGTTTCTCACCTTCGGAAATTGTTCCATGAGATTCTAAGTTGGACTTTTTAGAACAAATTTCATCATAGATACTGGAAAACAGCAAATTCTGGTGACCAGAATAGCTATCGCAAAATTCTGTTTTCTCATTTGCATGAATCGATGCTGTTGGCCATGAATGTTCTTGTTCATCCAAAAGCTCTCTTTTGACGGTAATATCATCTTCCATATTCTCACTGTCTGTGATATTAGAAATGTGTTTAACATTAGAGATAGCAACACTGACATCTATATTTGAAATATCTGGCTTAACATCTTCCTCTTTCGACAAATAGATGCGAGGATCAGCTACAACAGCCTCTTCAGATGAGTTGGGAATCTGGACTCCAGATTCCATCTGAAATAGAAAAAAATAGAGCTAGATATTTGAATTTTAATGAGCAAATATTACATCATATGTTTCTTTCCGCTTTTATTTAGTTTGTTGAACACTTCTCTATACACAGTTAAATTCTCATCAAGTTTTTATCCATTTTCATGAATGCATGTTGACGATTTTATTGATGGGTGGTGAGAATAACTTTGCAGACAATTATCAAAGTTCAATCATCAAAAATATCTCTATTAGACAACTACTCCATTAATAAATAGATTTATTTACAGGTTTTAAAAGCATTCAAATAAGTTGAAATACAGGCAGGCCCCGCTTTAGTTACCAAATCACGACTTACTTTAATTACCAAACGGAAATTGAAGCGAGGAAAAGTAACAAGAGATATATAATTGTCACTCCTTTATTATATATCTCATTTTCTATGGGTTATAACGAAAGAAAATATAGAAGCCTATTAATAAACAGTGTTTCATTGTTTGTGACTGTGATAAAAGTTCAAAGTTGCTAATTTATTAAATGTTTTAAAATCTAACTATAGCTTAACTCTCACTCAGTATAGGTGGGTAATTGATAGATACTTAGATTTCTATAATTTAAATAATATTTATTGCGTTACATTGAACAAACAGTAATTTTATGATCTGTGAAATATTTTTGGTTGAAGGTTATTAAGTTTCAAGATATGGTTGGTTCCACATTTTCGGACAAGAAAAAAAAAATCAATAGCTAATCATTATTTAACTTCTATTCAAATTGGTATAATGAATTCCAATTGAAATAAAAGTTAAATAATGATTATTATATAAAGATTTTTACGTGTTCGAAAATATGGAACCGTGCAATAACACGGAACTTACCCTAAAATGGGACATGTTGAATTTCTGAACCAATTGCTTCTAATAACCTCATCTGGATTATAATTTTGATAGTTACCGTGAAATAATCACAAAAAATTGTCTCCGTTTTTTATGTTTATGAACGGTGCTTATTTCGAGACATGACTCGAAATAAGTACCACTTTTATAAAAGTGAGGCCTGCCTTCAACTATTCCTCTTATAAAATATTGGCAATCTGGAGAAATGTGACTCCAGATTTCTGTACAAAAAGACACAAATTTAAATTTTAAGAAGGGTCTCTAACGGTTAGAAAATAAGACAACATTAGTCTTACGAGCATTTAAGGTTAATTAGTAATAATTTAGTAGGGGTTTAGCGTCTGCTTCGGAACCAAAGGCCATATAGTAAAGTGGGGGATAAAATGAACAGCCAGCCCATGTTGGGGTAAAAAGTGAACAGCCCCCCTGGGGTGCAAATATTTAATATTGGACATTTTGAAGATAGGAACTTAATGCCCTATATTTCTTGTATTTTTGGTAATTTTTACAGATTTTATTGACATAAGACTGGCATGTGAGAGTAATTTACCTAGAACCCATATTACGAGGCCAAAAAAATAACGCAAAACTTTTTTTTTATTATAGAAACTTGTTCATTATTTACCCCATGTTATGGATTTGAGCAATTTGAGGGGTGAAAAATGAACAAAACCTCCCGTCCCACACACTCCTATCTTTATATAATCCTATGGAACATTCTTCCCCCCCCCCCTCCCCAGCGTTCACTTTTTACCCCAACTTTTAAGATTTGCGGGGTAAATAATGAACAGATTTTGTTCATTATTTACCCCACAAGTGTTCATTATTTACCCCACAAGTGTTCATTATTTACCCCTAAAATGTTATTGAACTATTAAAGAAAGTGCAGGAAACAGGCGCAAGAGAGCCTCTACGTAAAGCAGGTTTTGTCAATCTCATTTCTCTCATTTGGAGGACAGGCTTGTCAGAGGACAATGTAATTGCAGGCTTTAGAGCTACCGGTATTCATCCATTAAACCGGGAAAAGTATGATGTGTCAAGACTGGACCCAATTAAGATGAAAACATATGACAGATGGGTCCTTCAAGGAAAACCTCTTCATGCTGATGAGAATCCAATTTTAGAACAAGAGCCTCTTCCTGAAACTGGTCCTATTGGAGAACAGGATGAACAAATGGCACCAAACAGTCCTCTAGCAATAGAACCATCACCTGAGGTGGACATGGATCCTGTTCCTGGATGCAGCAGTTGGTCAGACTCTCTGGTTGCAGAATCTTCTGGCACACAAGCTCTTACTAAAGCCAGCACCAATCTTCTTTGTCAAGAGCTACAACGAAGAGCCCCAGCAGGTATGAAATATTGCATCTCACTAGTAGCAAAGGAAACAGAAACATCACTAGTTGAAGTTTTGAAATCTAGAGGTCGAACTTCAACACCTACACCAGGACCTAGAAAGAGGCTTAGCATGAAGGCACAGGTGATAAGCAATAAAGAGTGTCTAGGGCAACTCAAAGATAAGGAACAGAAAGGAAAAGCAGTAACAAAGAAGAACTCTGCAAAGCAAAATGTCAAGAAAAGAAGACTAAGTGATTCAGATTCATCAACAACAGTCTCATCAAATGAACACATCAAGTGATATAAGCCTACAAAATCTCGAAGAGAGTGCTATTTTGCCTACCAATGACAATGAAGAACAACAGCACACACGCTCAAATAATGACCCTGTTGGTGACCAGCAACCCATGCACTCTAATGAAGACACTGATGGTGAAGGATCCAGTGATTCCAAGACTACAACTGTCAATGAGCATCCAGTACCATTTCCTAAGTTAACTGACCAATCCATTGATAGGTATTATGCCGTGTATTATACAGATCCAAAAGAGTATTTCTGGGGCAAAGTGCTCAAATTATTTTCTGATGATGATGACACAGTCATCAAAAAAGCAGAAATAGACTTCTTGAAGAAGACTACATCCAGCTCACCAAACTGTTGGAAATGGTGCTCAAGAACAAAGAAAGACATCGAAATAGTTTCCACATCATTTGTACTATTTGGACCAGAGACTCCCGACATTACCAAGGGTCTCTTCACCTTCTCAGATATGGAAGCTTGTAAAGCACTTGAAAAACTCTAATACTATATTATCAGGCTTGATTAGTAATCTTTATCGAGCTTAATTACCGTTACATACTCAACTGTACCAATTATTTTGTTTTATTTTCAATAAAGGATTTTTATTTATATTTTTATTTTGATAAAGGAAGGTTTAGGTGTTTTATATGCTTCATTATTAGTGTAGCATTCTTGCTAATGCCAGAAACTAGTAAAAACTTGTTTTATAGGCCTAAAAAGGACTGTTCAGTTTTTACCCCACTTGTTTTTTTATACCCCAATTGTGGGGTAAAAAATGAATTCGTTTTTTATTGTTTTACAGGATAAATATAAATCAAAAATCAAAAAACTATACTTGGTTGAATGGATATTGGAGATACTAAAAACATGGAAATATCAAAGTTTTGAAAAAAAAAAATATTACACGAGAGACTAAAGTTTTTGTTTTGTACATTTTATCCCCCACTTTACTATATCACTGACCTCAAAAGGAAATTAAATACATGGGACTCGAAGAAGCAGTCAGAAAGGAAAGTGACTCCATGAACAAAGTCACTTACCACCGTCGGTGACAAGCTCATGGATGTAGAAAAGCTACTCCGTGAATGCAGTCACTTACAAAGGAATGTGACGAAAAGGGACACATGCACCGGTGGCTGCACTAACGGATGGAAGAGGAAAATGAAGAGGTGATAGTAAATAAAGCCTACGAGTCTACCTAACACAAAATCTAAGACCTCGTAGTTGAAGAGCATAACCCTAGCGATATCCTCTAAAACTGCAAGTAGCGTTTAAAAAATGATAAACATGGTATAAATGAGAAAAGACAATCCATAATCCAAATAAAAACAGTTCGGGGCCCAAGGGACGCCACCCCCTTTCTCTTCCATTCACCACAGACAGCTTCAGGATAGAGCCCCTGGGGGCCTCCCCAACAAAAATGTCAAAATTAACACCATTAGCATCCCGAAAGATCAACCTCATTTTATTGTTGATTTTTTTTTTATAATTAGCACAATAAAATAAATGTTGGACAATGGTCCGTACCATCATATAAAGTAATTCCCAAATAAATAGATCTTTTATTGTTTTTCTTTTACTCAAATATAATCTAATCAGAAGGAAAGCGGATGGAATCCGTAATAACAGGGGAAACATGGAAGGATCGCAGAGATGAAAAGTTCGAAACATCTCTATCCTCCACATTCATTATACATATACAGCTATGAGCACACATGCGTAGGTTACCACATTTACATAGATACGACACACATACATCATAGAATAATGGATTAAACGAATAAACAAAGTAGTACATAAGCAAACTAATTTTGTAATCAAACACACACACACACACACACATATAATCATATTCATACATACGCAAACAAACGAACGAACAAAGGAATTGTCTAAAGATAGATAGATCAAATTGGATAAGACATGTGAATATAAGTGTACAGCATTGAATGAATATTAAAGAATGTGAAATGATGCAAAAAAATAAACAGAGCAATTACATAAACAGGCACAGCAAGATATACAAGTCACAATTATGGTAAATCGCAGAAAGGCAATTTAGAAGGCAGTCACACACGAGAATAATATTTAGTAATAGTAAGAGTAAATTAGTCGGTATACCACAACGAAAATAAGTAAAATAAGTCAAAATAGAATATTTAGTCCAGACTAATTTATAAGTATATTGCCATATAGCTCCTCACATAGTGCCAGACATGAGAACTAAGTATAAACAGAACAACTTATATTGAGATACAATATGAGAGTCTGCATTCTGTAATAATAATGAAATACCTTTAATATGGGAAAATGTAAAAACACAACAAGGTAACAAATAGGGAGAGTGATAAGCAATTCACACAGGGAAATAAAGTATGAGACAATTAGTCACCGAGATCTAACTGATAAGAAATAAGTATTTTGAGATCTAACCTTTGTTAAATTTTTGCTGATTAAGAGATTTGATGGCTCAGTGGATTTACAAGCCCGTATGATATCATTTTTCTCAGTAGAGTATCTCCACTTAACAATTAAAAAAGAATTAGGTTTAGAGCCTAAACGATTTACAATAACAATATTTCATCTTTCAGGGAATATTTTACCTCATTTTTGACAGTATTACACACATTAGAGATAAGATCCCGGCTACTGAAAACTCTGTAGGAAACCGCAGCACCTGACTTGATGAAATTATCCTGTCAGTTGGCAGTTCACTCTAGTCGTTCACTCAAAACTGGCAAGTCACGCTTCAGGTAAGAAAAACGCTGCTCAAGTACGCATATTCTTTCATCTTTCACTTGCATAGCTGACAATATTTCAGTTCAAAATTCATCAAATTTCTCCTCAAATTCTAACGATGTACTGAAGCATATCTTCACTCTCCGCCCACAACACTTGATTATTATTTTATTTTCTTCTAGAATTTCTATCAACAGATGAGGAGTTCCGAGTAACGGACGGGAGTATGCCGGACTGTTTTCCAGTAACTAGTACATTTGTTAGGCATTATAAGTAAGTGTACTAACTAGGCTCAACTTACACAGCACAGTACAAAAGACTAGTAGTTCGGAGACTTCTGACAATTATTCTAAACCAGAGATTGGCGCTGGGATAGGCGAAAAAAGCTGTATCTACGATGCAGAAGTAAGCGAAGACTAAAATTATAACAAACTGAAAGTTATAACCAACACACTTCAAACAGGTATATGCTGGATAAGGAAACAGAATCCGCACAAACACAAATATGGAGCGGTACTCGTTTTTACTCCACGAAGGCTGAGATGATATTGTAGGAACAAACAAACTAATTTGTTGTTGGTACTGTTCAGAAAGACGTTATGAAAATAGGTAATATTTATTATTCATAATTACATTCACAACTATATTGTGAGAGATCGTTGCATGATGTATATAAAAATAAAGTAAAAACATATCATATTTCAACATACTAAGACTAACTATTAGAGTGAAAAACTTTAACTTGATGATAACTAGTTGACTTAACTATGGTTATTTATTCTTAACAGCTCAACTTGTATTGAGTCGTTTAGAAACAGTAGTAAACTAAAAGAACAATAAATGTTTCTAAAGCGTAGCCAACTAAAATTCACAACAAAATCCAAAATTCATTTGAAAAAAAAAAAAACATTTGAGACTACTAGTCATTCCTTTGAAAACCATCAAGAGGTGCCACTTTAATACAATTTAAGTTAAAATTCATTAGATTCTGTCATTGTAGCTTCAAGAATATCACTAACGTTTCCCGATTGCGATGATATTTCAATTTGTTCATATTCTGATGGTTGAACAAGTTGAGAATATGTTACCGTTTTTGTTGAAGGAGATGATGTTAGAGAGCATCCTACAGTTGACTGTGGTGATGGAGAACATTCACGTTTGTAATAATTTGAGGGTGTGTTCACAATGCCAGTACAAAGGACTTTCTTCCTGTATCTAGAAAGTAGGGTTTGCATTTCATCTATCACATCAATTCTATCAATTGGTGGTAACTGTCTGAGCTGTATCGATACATGTTTTCCAAATACATCACATTCATCATCTGATTCCTTAGAGCTAGACATAATTAAATTGTAATTTAGTTCTTTCAGTTCTTTCACAGCTGCTTGAATATCATATGGCTCTTGTGGCAATTTCATGTTAGTTTTTGGCTTTTTTGGTGGCTTCATCAGTTGAATTTCAGACGAGTTGCTATCATTGGTACCAGTATCAAGATCCTCATTATTACTTAGCGAATAATCATAAGGAAACTCATTTACTGACATTGTTGTATGAAGATGTTCCTGAAATGGAAAACGGATAATTATAAATTTTTTCCCAATAAATTTAGCTTAGAAGATAATCAGCAATTACAAGTGAAATAACATGACTTTTTTTATATTTTTCAGATACCGACTGCGCTGGAATGGCAACAAAATCAAGTAGGATTTCATTCTCAGTAGAATTTCCCGAATTGCTGTGGTTCAATAGATGGAAAACATATACTAATTCGAGTCCATCAAATTATGGTAGTGAATGCTGCAATGAGCTACAAAAGAACAAATAGTATTTTTCTAATGGCTGTCATGGATCATGATTACTGTTTTAGGTATCTAGATATAGGCTCCTATGGTCGTAATGCAGATGGTGGAGTTTTTCAACAGTGCTCTTCGTATCCTTATCTAGAAATTAAAATAGTGTTGCCAGAAAATGATGTTCTACTTTGAGATGATGCCTTCATTTTAAAGCCGTAGCTACTTACTAAAGCCCAACAAACAAACACCTAATAGGAAAGAAAATATATTTAATTACAGATTGAACAGAGCTAGAAGAATTGTTGAGAAAGGGTTTGGCATTCTAGCATCTCATTTTCGTCTTTTAGGGAAAGCAATCAAAGTAAGAGAGGTCACTGCGATAAAGATCGTTTTACGTGCATGAACATCACACAACTGGTAAATATTCAAGTACCTATATACCAACGACAGATTATATAGACATCGTAACCTTTCAAATTATTTTGGGGCAGTAGAGGTCAGAAATTGATGGATTACAGAGCATCAGATGCACACGGATAAATAATAAGCTAAAAGAAATAGTCGAGAAATTGAGAGACAGGTATAGAGATTACTTCGCTGGCGAAGCAGTTGAATGGCAAAATAATATGATTCTGTAAATATGATTATAAATGATTTCCTATACAATAATAAAGAACTTACCTGAGTATTAGTTGCTTTCTTTTCTTTTAGATTAATAATCTTCATGATGTAATCCATCGAGTCAAACCATTTGATGGAGGGTCTGTAGATGTCATCAGTGTGTGTACTTTTCTTGCTCTTCTCAATTTTTATCATCTCCTGATTATATGTAGAACGTAAATTTTTTATTTTTCTAGTAACATCAGATGTGGCTTGTAAGCCCATTTTATTGCGAATATGTTCAAGGGAGGCTTGACGCAAATTTCTATTCTTATAATTAGGATCAAAACAATTCCATAAGATGGTTTGGTCCTTGTATAGCTCAACAAATTTCAAATTTTGGTCTGCACTCCATCTATCAGTCATTGTGTAGGTAGCTATTTACAATTTAACTTATATTAAACACTGAAATAAAAAAAAATATGTAGCAAAGTTAAGTTTTTATTTGTCCCGATTCTAAACTGGAATAAATTTGCATACAATTACAGATTTGGACAAACTTTGTCTTAAACTCTTAATCTACTTCAAATTGTTTGAGCATGAGGCTTTTTTGATTAATAAAACAAGTATCATAAATTACTTCTTAAAATGTAGGCTGCAAATAGACTCCTTCAGTTACTGTAGATGTTTTCAAAAGAAATTAATTACAGCCAACTAACTAAAGGTTGTTTGTTTGCAAGAACACAAAAGTCCATCAGAAATACATTGATATATTTGGAAGGACTTTGGTGTTCTTGCAAGTAAAAGAAGCATTTGGCTCTAACTTCTTTCGAAAGCATCTTCAATAACTAGTAGACAATTTGCAGCTTACTGTTTGAGAAGAAATAAGTTAATGTAGAGTTCATCTTATATAAATAATAGGACAAACTCGTATTGATATTTGTGGGTACATTGTATGTACATTTTTTTTCTATAACTACTGATAACTTTATAATGACATTTGCAGCCTGCATAATGATAATGTGCCTACTAACTCTGATAGATTTTGAATTAAGATAGAGAATAAGACTCTCAGCAGCAGATTCAGAATCTCCCTCAGCTAAATTAATGGTAATATAGGAATTAAATTGAAATCTCCCTCAGCTAAATTTATTATTTGCGAGTTAATGAGAGCTATTTTAATGTTTTCAATTGCAAAAGGAGAGAGAAACATCTAATTTTCTCCGGTGGTTGAGAGAATTAGTACTGACAATTTGATCATGTTGGAGAGTAATTTACCTTCTTTTAAGAGATAGCTGCAGAGACAGATGGAGAGTTTATGAGCTGCACTATATAACTTGGATGTAACATAGAAATTAATTCAAGATCTCCCTCAGATTCAGATATTTTAAATTTCTAAAATTGGGCTCAGATTTGTCTCCGAGAGTCTTGGAAAAATGTTCCATATTTTGCAGTGGAGCAAGATATGTTCCTGTTTATTTCAATGTGAAATTTACATTAATAATTAAGGAATTGATTTTATGTTTTAAAAAGAGGACTATGTTTTCTTTTCATTTACTTAGCTAGTTAATGATTTACTTAGCTAGTTTATGAGCCACACTATATAACTTGGTTGTAACATAGGAATTAATTCAAGATCTCCGTCAGATTCAGACATTTTAAATTTCTAAAATTGGGCTCAGATTTGTCTCAGAGAGTCTTGGAAAAATGTTCCATATTTTGCAGTCCTGTTTATTTCAATGTGAAATTTACATTATTAATTAAGGAATTGATTTTATGTTTTAAAAGAAGGACTATGTTTTCTTTTCATTTACTTAGCTAGTAAAATATCTCTCTAATCATTAAACTTTGATTTCATCTTTAATTAATTAATATAAGTGCAACAAATAGCTGTCAACCACTATTAACACGATGACTACATATGATGAAAACGCAGTCCAGCCCAAACTGACGTTTCCAAATTTCAAAGTTTATGTTATCGCTTCTATATCACATGTCCACGTTAGCGAGAGGAGCTGAGAATCTCTGGGTGTACCTATTAATCTTGTCTGTATAATGAAAACAGTGGTATAGTTGTGGTACATAATGTCACAATTCAATTCGAGTTTAAAATTTTGACAGTGGTATATATTTGTTCCACTACGTTTAACAGGAATGTAGCTATTAAACACAGGACAGACCAGCCTCACTGGTACAGCGTGCGTGAACGTTCATACAAATTCCTGTTTCTGTGTATTACACATTAGCGTGAGCGTTAACATAAATACCTTTTTCCGAATTTTTGACAGTTGTATGAGCATGCACACCAAAAAATTCCATTTTTCGCGTTTTAGACAGTTGCGTGGACGTGCAGGTTGGATCTAGAAAATTCAATTTTCCCGCATTTTAGACAGTAGCGTCGTGAGCGTGCACACGAAAAAATACATTTGTTGCATTTTAGACAGTTGCGTAAATGTACACGCAAATTCCTTTTTCCGCATTTTAGATAGACGCGTGTGAATGTACAGCAATTTTTTAAAAATGTTATGCGTTTTAGACAGTTGTATGAGAGTGCACGCAAATTCCTTTTTTTTCCATATTCAAGACAGTTGCGCGAGTGTGCACGCCAATCAATTTTTACCATATTTTAGTCAACTTAATTGAGAGGGCGTGCACGAAAAAATCCTTTTTCCAAATTTTAAACAGTTGTGTGAGTGTGCACGGTCACACCAACTACTAATTCATTTCCGTCTGTTAGATACTGCCCTCTGTAACATTTGAGTCAGTCTGGGTGCATCAAAGATGACTCCATCGGAGTCTAACCCAGGCTGCAAAGCATGCACAATCACTCTCCGGATAATTAATTTCTGGGACAATTTTTCTGTGAAGATTTTCAAATTTCTCTCCAAATCTCATTACAACTTTCCAATAATAACATGTAGCTAAACAGAAGAATTAATTCGAAAACTGTCAAGTCCTCAAACTCAATGATACGTATCTAAAAGCTGAGCGACGCACCACTGTATATTCTATTAGATAGGTAATTTGAAAGAAGAATAATGATATATGGAGTGAATATGATAATTGTTGTAGGCTATCAAATTTATGACTGACAGTACTTGAATCCAATGTTAATACTACACAGTTTAATTCTTTGATCAAGATGTTCAATTTGAAATAGAAAATAAAATTTATCATAGAAAACTGTAATAATTATAATTTTATGGGGTAACTATTGTAAACTTTCTGTCTGAAGTCAGTGAGGTTCTAACTTATCAGTTAGATGTATCGGGGGGGTGCCGCCCCCCGAACCCCCTGCCAGTTCAAACTTCATCTAACAATCATGAAGTGTGCAGTATAACAAACTAGCGGATACAACAAACTACATAACAGACAATTATGTTGAAATCATTGATAGAATGAACAGTGGTGCGCCGCTCAGCTTTTAGATACTGTTGAACTCAATAGTCCCTGGATAAACTTCACAACTTCATGCATCTTTTGAAGACTGGACTCAAACTTTCCAAAGAGTAAAGACTCTGAGACTCTCAGGCTTAGGCTAGTCTGGAAACTGCTAAGGCTAACAGTAACAGATGAACTCTATATGCTAAATGCTGCGGATTATACAATTTTTTAGCAATTTACCATTAATTTTTGAAGTCTGTAAAACTCCAACAGAGCCAAGTCTGTATTTGGTGCACAAAATTCCACTGACTTTTTGAAAAAGCTGAAAAAATCCACCATAAATTTCCAGTAATTTGGCATTGGCTGATCCACCAACATTTTACCCATTTTTCCACCGAAAATTAATGGTAACATAAACATAGGAGTAATTTGTAAATAGCAAAAAATCCAGACTTTGCCAGAATATTATTTTCAAAGTAGAAAACCACAAAATGCAGACTGGCAACAGAGTAATTAGTTCATCAGAAAGCACCTATTTTTCAAATTTTCCAGACTGGCTCTCAGGTTTTTCTTTCTATATATATTTTGATTCAAAATAGAGAGATCAATATTTAAATTAGGCTAGTTCTCTTACAGTCTCACCCAGTCTGCAGAAACTGGTAAAGTATTAATAGAGATCTCTTAATTCTGTTCATAGCAAAATAAATGTAAATATAAGGATTAATTCAGAAGTTTTTGTAGCAAAATTAATGTATATATAGGTAGGTATTAATTCAAAATTGTTCAGTGAGAATATCCCAAATATCTAGGGTCACACAGGTAGGTATATAGCACTATAGCAGCCCTTTAATTTCCAATTGCGGCCATCGGCCCATCGCAAGAATTTCTCTAAAGCCTGTTGAATCTAATACATATTGAAATGTTGCATATAGAAAGAAGCTCAATGCTTGCTAAATGTTTTTTTAATGAGTATTAACTTTGTAGCTACTATTTTTGTTAGTGCACTGTTTTGGGGTTAAAGGTAGCAGTTAGCAGCAGGGCCACAATTTACCTGCTCCACCCTACCATATTCTACAGACTGGTAGACTCTTACCTACCAGTGTATATCTGAAATCATGAAATGCACATCTATGATGATTAACACAGACTTACACAGTGTATACTGTATAGAATGTCCTAATCAATGTACTGTGGGATTAACTTTAAATTTCCACATATCTAACCAAGAGAAAAAAGTTAATGCGACTAGCTACAAGATACTCGATAGAGACATAGAGTTGCATGTTTGTTGAGGCTTCTTCAGCAATCAGCAGTTTCTGCACTGCAAGTCTGCAACACAAAGTGATGTCATCTGCATTTGAGAGAACCTTTACATTATCAGACGGTCAGACCTGGGAATATCACTTTGCAATAAGTTAGCATGGCATTTAAATAGAATTGGAGAGAAAACCATCACCAGCTCAATTTGAAATTAGATATGACGTCATTAACGCCATTTTATCTATTTAACGGATTGTGCAGTATTTTATAAAAATTTACCAATAACAATTTTTTTCATAGTTGATATACCTAATTATGATAATATCATAAAGGAAAATTTAGGTTTGAACTCCACGTGAGATATATTACCCTAACTGTAATTGTGAATTTTGGCAAGGTTTTCTATTTTGATATATGGAATCAAAAACATAAACAAAACAATAGATATTATATTCCCTTCACTCTATAAGCGAAATAAAAAATGTACATAGGTAATTGACTTTATAGAATTGAAATATTATTGAATAAATAGGTATGATTAGACAACATATTTTACATTTGGTTAATTAACCTGTAAATATAATTTTCCTCTCTTTATATCAGGATACAGTAACATAGGGTATGGTAATCAGCTGATTGAATCTATAGTTTGACGTGACCACCGGGTGACTCAAAATGGCGACTCTGACCACACTTTGAAACATGGAAAAACCTACTTAAACTTAATCACTTTTAAATTGAATTTTTTCTTATCAATTAATTACTAACTAGGCAT
The DNA here is from genome assembly GCA_947561585.1 of Caprella mutica. Taxonomy (NCBI): domain Eukaryota; kingdom Metazoa; phylum Arthropoda; class Malacostraca; order Amphipoda; family Caprellidae; genus Caprella; species Caprella mutica. The sequence goes on along the minus strand of CANNZV010005161.1, from coordinate 19,384 downwards.
TGGTTAAAATGTATTTCCATTATTTTTTTCCTTATTTGTTATTCATTGCAACTACAATTTAGCAGTTAACTAGCACTAGTTTAGGCTGCTAGGTAGTATATGTTCAAGACCCTATTTTTTATAGATAAGTAAAAGAAATGAACAATTAAAACACACCTGAATTATATCTATATATTCAACTTTGAGGTTCAATCACCATTTTCGCTTTTCTTTTGTACGAAACCCTTATAAAATGACTTTAAACTTCTCGATATTAACATGCAAATACGAGGAATTATGAGCCGCTCGGTCACAAACAAGGAATGTGTTGTTGTGGTGACGTCATATTTTTGTGTCGTCTGCTAGGTACTATACCTGATTATGTTCTTATACCTTGCTTTATATAGTATCTTTGATGAAATTTTCAAAAAATGGAGTAAAGGCCCCCACACACTACACGATCCACGAGCCGAGCCGCACCAGGGCCTCTGGCTCGCGCGAGTCTACTTGGCTCGGCTCGGGCTTTCTGCCTACCCACACATTACACGAAACGAGCAATAGTTTTAAAGTTTTTTCTCTAGAGATAGGTAATACCATGGACATGGAAATTTATTTACATGAAATTTATTTACATGGAAATTTATTTACATGCGAAATTTATTTACCTGGAAATTTATTTACATGGAAATTTATTTACATGGAAATTTATTTACATGGAAATTTATTTACATGGAAATTTATTTACATGGAAATTTATTTACATGAAAATTTATTTACATGAAAATTTATTTACATGGAAATTTATTTACATGGATATTTATTTACATGGAAATTTATTTACATGGAAATTTATTTACATGGAAATTTATTTACATGGAAATTTATTTACATGGAAATTTATTTACATGAAAAAAATATACATAAATTTTTTTTACATAATTCGTGTTGTCCCTGTTCGCCCGAGCAAAAGTATTTCCAAGCTCAGTGGTTTGTCGGAGTGTCTGGACGGCGCTTTAGCTGACCGCAGGTTCGGCTCGTGCTATTTCACCCCCACACACTACCCGAGCCACGAGCCAAGCCAAATATCTGGAAGTGACCAAGGAAGTTATAGTGAAGTGACAGATCAACACGAGCCTGATTGCGCGGCTCGTGGCTCGGCTCGAGGCCCCCACACACTACACAAACTGGCTCGGGGCTCGGCTTGTTTGCTAAGGCTCGGCTCGTGGATCGTGTAGTGTGTGGGGGCCTTAACATAAAGGCCCCCCACACACTACCCCAGCAAACAGTGGTACATCTAGCCAATGTCTAAATGATGCAGGCATCAGACCTTAGCCAGCATCGGCCGACATTGGTTTACCATCGTGCATGCACTAAAAGACGTCGGCAAGACGCTGGGTTAACGTACCCGTGCAACCAGGCCAATGTCGGCAACGAGCGGCAAAGCGTCGGAGTGTAGTCATCATTTAGATGATGGCTAGTATCGGTACAACGATGTTTGCCAGGATCTTTTAGATGGCGGCTAGTAGTTGCATCAAGATTTCGAAAATAAAATTGCCTAAATTTGGAATATTACAAATTATAACTACCTATTGGATAATGTTCCATTATGTATCATAACTTCTGAAATTTATAAAGGAAAGACAAATGAAATAATACAGCAGATGTCTTTTAAATTTATTCCACACATTAATCACTTATGTTTCGTGTCAATGCCATTCTTTCAACGAAACAAATGCTTGGGCATCAGAGTATAGACATGCCTGTCACTTTCAGTCACATGACCTTAGCTTGCTCTGCCATGAGGGCCTTCTCCACCAAAGCCTTCAACTTGGCCCTTCACTAAGGATGAACAATGCCAGCTTCGTAAGTATTTGGGTGCTAGGGAAGCAGATCTAACCCTTGAAACAGTCTGATGGCCCTGACCTGTATGCTGCTTCTTTGCATGGACCTCAAAGGTTCATTTTCGAATTTAGTCCTACGGGAAAGAATAAAATTGTATAGGATTAAAATTTGGTACCGAAGACATTTTTGCAGATATGTAAAAATTTCTAAAGAACAATGACAATTTTAAATCGTCCGTTAAGCACATTCAATTTAAGGAAAGAATCGAAACAGCAATAGTAGCGCCATCTATCACTCTTGTATTTACTTACCTCTTGTCAGTAGTGATTCTCTCGTGCCTCTTAGGTCTGCTTTCCCTCTGAATAGTTCTCCTCATGCTCTTGTCAGTTATTGCATTCACACAGTTGGTGATTTTCAGAGTCAACTCCCTGAAGTCAGAGTCTGATATGATAAGGAAGAGAAATGAGATGGAGAATTTTAAACAAATTCATGAATAAGATATAAGCAAATCCCTTATAAATAATTAATTAATTGTATCTAAAAAATCATGGTTCTCTTATAAATAAGATCTGCCAATTGCATTACTGTAAAGACCAGAAGCTCAACTATCACTGTTCTCACCTGTTCTGTCTCGGTCCATTCATGAATATCATAGAAGAAACATTGTTCTTGTCTTTTTCATCATAGATCAAGACTTTGAATTTTTCTTCAGGTCTTCAGTGATATGAAATCAGGAAAGTTTGCCTGATGGATGAAACAATAATGATGAATAAATTATTGCAGAAGTAGTGTAATATACCTCGCATAGCTATACAAAAAAATTAATAAAAGCTATTGATGTAACTAGCATATTATAGACTATAAGTATAATATTTATTCAAATATAGCGTTAGAGGTTACAAGTGATAAATAATTTATAAGAAATTGAAAATTGGTAGGGATTTAACGTCTGCTCCGACCATTTCTGGTCATATCACTGACGTCAAAAAGAAATAAGTACAAGGGACTGAAAAAAGCAGTCAGAAAGGACTGGCTACACGAGCAAAATCATGTACCACCGTCAATAACATGCTCATGGATGCAGAAAAGCTACTCTGTGAATACAGTCACTTACCAAGTAATATGACGCTCACAAGCACCAGAGACTGCACTCACGGATCCAAGAGGAAAATGAAGAGGTGATAGTAAATGAAGCCTATGTAACCCAAAATCCGAGACCTTCTAGTTAAAGAGCATAAACTTAGAGGCTAGAGCTATCATCTTTTCTTCCATTCACCAACTAGCTTTAGGATAGAATCCAAAATTCATATTAGGAGTTGATAACATCATTCAAAATTTTAATTAAATATAGAAGATATTTTCAAGATCAACCTTACATATCACTCACAAGAACATGTGATATATTCAAAGTGAACCTTGCATGTAATACAGTAAAATTTCTCTGTAGTGAATGTAGATTCCTGAGTAAGAGATTCACCGTGAATAGTGAACAAATTTTCTTTATTCTACCATGAATGGCCATCAGTTTTAAAAAATAATGGCCCTTCATTGCAGACTACGATTTTAAATGTATGCACTACGCAAATTCTTGAGTTAATACATTTATTAAAGGTTCTTACATTAAAAATTATTGCTTTATATGCAAGTTATCCAATAACAGTTATTCATTATCTAGAGTTAAGTGAATGATGAAGACACACCTGCATTGGGATATCCACAGAGTAGAAGGCAGCATAGACAGGGTCTGCCTCTCCTCCTTTTCCTAGAAGACAGAGACTGAAGTACTTCTTGCCAATCTTCACAGACACCATGCAGTCCATGGCTATTCCTTTGAGGGATTTGTGGCGGAAGAATGCCTGCATACCTCATCAGCTTGATGTAATCAGCAGCTAACTATAAAGGAAATAGTTGGTGTCATTATTATGGAACAGTCATCAAAACTTAACAACAATCATCTTATAGCTATTTGTCAAAAAGAAGATAATCACAACTTTGCAAGCTTGAGAAAGAAGTCATGCAGCTAGTTATATGAAATATATATTCACAATCGTTCTTAAATTTACATGAAAAATTAATTTCAAAACAATTTCTATAAATTATGAGTTTAAATATGTATAGAATTTTCCAAATAAAATAATCTCCATTTCACCCAATTAATTGCACACTTTCAATGCTGTCCATTGTTATTGGCATGTAAATGTATTATCAACTTCATTCAGTTTTCAAAATAGGTTCAATCCTTTTTAGTCATTTGGTGGATACTATAGTTAGCAAGCTAGCTATATCTCCAAAACGCATGCAATAATTACATGTGAATATAGGAATTAATTACAAAATAGTTCAAGATCTTGCAAAGATATATTTCCCCTCAAAAAACGTTTCCATATATCTTTGGTGACATTGACACACTTTGCAAGCTGGTATATTACTAAAATTAGCAGTACAATCTTTGCTAACAATAGCTTTAATTATTAGCAAAGATTTCAGAGTTGTGCTTAAAGAAATAGTTACTATAGGCAAAAATAATGCATGCATTCCAATGCACCCAGTAGGCCATCAATCTTTTTGGACTATTTTTTTTATAAATTGAAATATATATGGTGAAGAATTTAATCATACAGTAACATATACTAATTAGTAACCTTGGTGACTAACTAGTACAATCAGACATTGAAACTCTGGTTGATTGATAATAGGCTATATTAACTATTAATAATTAAGTTAAGCCTTAAATGTAGGCATTATTACTATTGTTGCTGTAAGCTGGTGTCCCATTCTGTTTTGGTGCACAAAAAACCAATGACTTTACAAAAAGATAAAACAATCTACATATATAATTTCAATAATTATAATATGGCTGATTCACCAATATTCTCCCAAGTAAACCAGTAAAAATTAATTGTAACACAGAAATAAATAGCTGAATATCCACAAACTTTGCTAGAATTATAGAATATTATTTTCAAAGGGGAAAAATTTCACTGATAAGCTAGCTGATGGAACTGTGAAATTTACACAGTTGTGGCTGTGGAGGGTGTCCATGACATGATGACGCCCACTGTATTGGGTGCACTGAACTCCTTTGACTTTTGGCCATGTTTCAGGATAAGTTAGTTGAATCTAAATACTTGGCTTACATTTCCCAGTCAGTCTCCAGATATTTAATTTTTCAGACAATTTCTCTCCAAAAAAATTCAAATTTCTCGCCAAAATGACCTAAAATTGCAAAATACTCTCCAATAATTACATGTAAAAATAGAAATTAATTGGAAAATTGTCGCCAGATATTGCAGAAGGTCAATTCAAGGCCTCATTATTTTCCAGATAAATTTCACAACTTCACCAATCACCCATCTTATGCAGTCAGTCATTTCATGATTTCAAAGGATCATAAACTCAGGTACTAATGTCAAATTAGTTTCAAATTTAGAATTAATTCCTATGTTCCCATCAATGATCATATCCCATATAAATTTTCAGAAATCCTTTGAGATTTAGGTTAAGCATAAGCTCAAAATTGGCAATTGGCCTACAGTTTGGAACTTTGGCGTTAGCCAGCCTCTATTATTCTATAAGATGGGGGGGATTAAATACAAAAATCAGCAAAGAAGCTACCAACATTTTCCCTTAATTTGGCTAATCTTGGCCCCAGTCTGCAGAACATGGGACATTTTTAACATAGTATGTGCAAACAATCCTTAATTTCCTCCTATATTCACATGTATTTTACTGAGAACAGAAGCCAAAATAGAGGATTTCTTGGAGAACACGCTACCAGTTCCTGCAGTCTGAGTCTGGTAATCTTCCAACACTTGCAACTTCCAACATTATTTCTCCTAAAATAAGTAGTTAGTAAATTTAATGGAATATACTATTATTAATTAGGACGTAATTACTACATGGCCCATGGAATATATAGTAAACTGTAAAAGGTACTCTTGGGCCCTTGGCACATATCTTGCTTAATTTTTTCTACAAAATAAAGTTTCTTGTCATGTCAGAGGTCTGACAGAGGACTTTATGCTATATATAAATAACAATCCTATATTACCAAAAATTTAAACATGGGAAATATTGGAGAACTAGTCATTAGCCAAAATTATGAAAAATTGATGGCATCTTTTCTCCAGATTCTTTAATCTTAGAAAGTCTTAGAATAGTAAAGAGTTCACAGTTCAGTGCACCAAATAGCCGAATAGGTACCTACACCTAGCTTAGCTACTGAGTACAGATTACAGACAAGACTAAGACTTCATCAACACTAGGTTTAGGTTACAGCAACACTAATAATGTCTAGTGTCTAGTTACCAGGAACCTACCTTAAGCTTAAGGTTCAAAAC
>CANNZV010005161.1:0-13106 GCA_947561585.1 Caprella mutica | reverse complement strand
CTTCATAAAATGCTATTTCGCATAACGGATAGCATATCTAGTACATACCAAGTCAGACCTAACGGTCATAGCCTACATGCTAGGTAGGTACATAGGTACTTACCTCAATGGGAGACTTTAAAATTGAAAACCCTGGTACCAGGTAGGCTAGGTACTTTACCGTACTTACCTATTTGTGTTAGGTAGAAAATTCTCTTAGGCTCTACTACCACTTTTTTATATTGCGATAGCATGGGTACCTAATTATAACTCATACGAAGTAAAATTAGTCTGGTTAACAAATTTATGGTACCTATTTAATATTTAACTGGCGGTATATAACAGATTTAGAGTTTCGTTGGATTGACGCAGTGACGCCACATTGCTCTGCTCGCATTGTTCCAATAATGTCGACGCTCGTATAGTTTACGATAACTAATTCTAGGTACCTATAATAGCATTATAATTTCATCCAGTTACCAAAGTATTTCTCAAAATTTGTACTGGATAATTCTAATCAATGAATAAAATCTGAGGTCGAGTTTCCCAAGAATATTTAAATTATCGGTATCAAGGTCTTTTTAAAAGAACGTTCTGGATAATATATAATCCACTGTGCGGCAAATGGTTTATGATATAGCTACCTACGTCTGGGAGATCTAAAGCGCAAATTAATTTGCAAAATTAATGTATGTTTTATGAAGAAGTTCGTAATATGAACGAAAAGAACTTATATGTCACAGAATATTTATGTAAGGAGTAACTAAAATGAATATACCTACATTTTGTGGTTTTATTGATTCAATGATTTTTATTTTTAATATTACTAGGATAATTTAAAACTCTTTATATGATTTATAAATGATAGTAATAAACAATGGAACGCAACATGTAACTCTATTTTATATTTTTTTACATAGGCCTAGGTACATTTTTGTAGGTACATAGTTTTTTTTATATAATTTTTTACATACATTTTTGATATAGGCCTACATTTTTTACATAATTTTTTTACCATAATTTTTTCAAATTAATATTTCTTTAGCTACCAAAAAAATTTACATAAATTTTTTTACATAATCTTTTACAAAAAAAATTACATCAATTTTTTTACATTCATTTTTTACATAGTAAGTGGCTGTTATTTGTTTTGTCAACATCGCAGCGACAAATACTTAATATTAATTTGCATGTATAATTATAGTTGTTTTGCCAACATCGTGCCAACACTTGATATCTATCAAGCGGCCGATTGTTGGGTATTGACATCGTGCCGACAAATAATATTAGTCTGTCGGCCGACTGTTGTAAGAACGACGTCCTGCCGACAAATAATATCCATCTGACGGCCGTATGTTGTGTAGCCGACGTTGTGCCGATGTCGAAATGAATCAATTTGCCGATGCACGACGTTGCCATAAGGTTACCGATGCACGCCAGCATACGGCCGACGTTGCAATGTTTGCTGGGACACGATCCACGAGCCGAGCCTTGGCAAACAAGCCGAGCCCCGAGCCTGATCGTGTAGTGTGTGGGCACTTCGAGCCGAGCCACGAGCCGCGCAGTCAGGCTCGTGGCTCGGCTCGTGTTGATCTGTCACTTCCAGATATTTGGCTCGGCTCGGGTAGTGTGTGGGGTTAAAATAGCACGAGCCGAGCCAGCGGTCAGCTAAAGCGCCGTCCAGACGCTCCGACAAATCACTGAGCTTGGAAATACTTTTGCTCGGGCGAACACGGACAACACGAATCATGTAAAAAAAACTTATGTATATTTTTTTCATGTGAATAAATTTCATATAAATAAATTTCCATGTAAATAAATTTCCATGTAAATAAATTTCCATGTAAATAAATTTCCATGTAAATAAATTTTCATGTAAATAAATTTTCATGTAAATAAATTTTCATGTAAATAAATTTCTATGTAAATAAATTTCTATGTAAATAAATTTCCATGTAAATAAATTTCCATGTAAATAAATGTCCATGTAAATAAATTTCCATGTAAATAAATATCCATGTAAATAAATTTCCATGTTAATAAATTTCCATGAAAATAAATTTCCATGTAAATAAATTTCCATGAAAATAAATTTCAATGAAAATAAATTTCAATGAAAATAAATTTCAATGAAAATAAATTTCCATGAAAATAAATTTACATGTAAATAAATTTCCATGTAAATAAATTTCATGTAAATAAATTTCCATGTCCATGGTATTAAGGTAAGTTCCGCATCGCCGGTCAGTTCACAACTTCGGTCATTCAGCGGGTACATTAATATTGTAGATTCAGTAATTAGTCAACGAAGAAAAAAGAAGACTATTAAAGTAGTGTCACTATACTTTTCAGTGCTTAAGAAGTTTCGTGGTGCTTAACTTCATGAATATTGTTTAAAAATGAATATAATTGTAGAGCACTGATTCTTCACACCGTATTCAAGCAAATTTATCCAAATTCATCTATTATGAAATCAGTCGATGTGTTTGTTTCGATCGTGTAAACGCGCGAGCTCATGTTCCAAATTTTGTTTTGAAATGTGTTGCTTTATATGTTGTTAAGTGTTTCCCTATAAACTGTACTATAATGATATAAAGTCATGAACGACGAAGTGAATCGGTTTTAACACTTTATTCATATCATCGGTCACTTGACCGACAAAGTGAAATACAATTTCTCTTCATCGGTCATAAAAAAAAACCTTTTTCTTATTCATTCATTCCACTGCATTAATCAATTAAAAACATTGCTAATATTACCGTGAAGCTTTAAACCTAATGAAGTAAATGCTTACTTATATAGGATATATTGCGTTATCATATGTATATTAGGTATTTGTTATTTTTCAATAAAAGTGATATCAAAGTTATTTTTTGTTTATTATTCCATGAAAACATTTTCTATCTTTTCTAATTAGGTAGGTATTTAAATTTTTCTAGAGTGAAAATGATAACCAAAGCATAGCATTAGCGTATAGTATTTCAGAGGAACACACGTAGTACCGAGGTGTAAAATTCCTCCCAAGCCTCACCTCAAAAAACCATAGGTTAGACCCCAATATTAATGCAAGTTATTTTAGAAACCAAAAAATGAATCTAGATCGTTATTTATAGAGTTTTCTTTGTCTTTTTCCAAAATTTCAGTGCTTTATAAATGTATTTTACTCAATAGGTACCTAACTTGGTTGCTCAGCCTCACAGTAGGTATCGCTTCAAGTATTTGTTTTATAGTTTGTAACATCATTATTTGTGCCTTTAATCACATGCATTAATAATTTTTATTAATGATATTTCCGTCTGCTTTTTGATGAATTTTTGTCATCTCTTTTTTCACTTTGTAAAATTTGTATTAGGCTCCCCTCAAAAGAGAATTCACAGAAAACTGGTTCAATATGCCGTTGCTAATTATTTTCATCTAGTTTTATCATTCTAAATTACACCATATATTTCAATTACTGTGCATCAGACAGACATCTCCAATAAATGTGCTTTTCTCTGGGCCGATTTTCTTTCACACCCAGTTTTGGTAGGAACGAGTAGTCTCACAACATTGCACTTTCTCATTTTTTACAGATTTATAACTATAAGAACCAACAGTAATACTAAACTTTAAAAATGGCTCCAAATAAATTTAAAGATAAATATAACGAGAAGTCAATGTTAGAAGCTGTTGCTGAAGTTAATAACAAAATGTTGAGTCAACGGCAGGCTGCAGATAAGTATGGAGTGCCTCAATCCACCATAGCTGATAGAGTCTCCGGTCGATATGCTCCAGCAATTCTAACAGGAGGTTTGTGTATTTGTGTATTATAAAGACTTTCTGGCAACCTATGTTTTTTCACGTTTCAAGAATCATTTATTTCATTTACAGGGCAAAAGAGAAAGTTGTCTAAGGAACAAGAAAAGAGATTGATCAAATTCATGAAATATAGAGCACGTATTGGAAATGGAGTTACAAGGCCTGCTATAGTAAATCTCATAAAAGACGTGCTGGATAAGGCTGAAAGAGATTCAGATCAAAATTTCACCAATTATGATCGTTTATTTAGATTTAATATGCCATCCAAGAGCTGGGTCCATAGATTTGTTACAAGACACAGAGATGAATTATCTGTGAGGACACCAGAGCAACTAGGCCACATGAGAAAGAAGGTTTCAGAGAAGGATCTGAGGGATTGGTTTTCAAACTTGGAAAATTTTCTTTTATCAGAGCATCAAATCATAGCGAAAGATTTTTTCATTCCTCTGAACTCTCAGCGTATCTTCAACCTAGATGAAACACGATTCCCTCTTGCTCCTGGTAATAAATTGAAAGTTGTGTCCGAGAAGGGAAGTAAAAATGTTTATAACGTATCTAGTGAATCAAAAGACCAGATTACGGTGTTGGGTTGTTGTTCAGCCAGTGGTGTTTGCAAGAAGCCTTTTGTGATATTTCCAGGAATTCGTCCTTCTTACAACTTAAGTTAAGTAAACCCAGATAACTACAATGTTGGATACTCACCTAATGGGTGGATATCAAGTGATGCATTTTTCGGCTGGTTTGCGAATTTGTTCTAACCTTCCATCAAAGATTCGGTTGAATTTCCTGTAATTGTTTTTATGGATGGTCATAGCACGCATATTAACGTTGCCGTGGCAGAGTTTTGTAGAAACAATTCGATTATTTTGTTTTGCTTCTTGCCTCATGCATCACATATCATGCAACCACTTGATATAAGTGTATATGGGCCACTTAAAAAGTATTGGAACACAGCCGTTAACGACTTCAAATGCAACTATAATCAAATGATGAGTAAGAATTGTTTCTTTACTGTTTTCAATGGTGCATGGGACAAGTGTAAGAGAAACATGCAGAATATAATTTCAGGATTCCGTAAAGCTGGTGTGATTCCTTACGACCCCAACGCAATTGATTACTCGAAATTAATTAATGAGGAAAATGCAACGAGAGAATTCAACAAAGAAGTACCGTATGGCACAGCCCAACAAAGTCTTGCATTCATGAGGGCTCTGAAACTATTTGATAAATATCTTACTGCTAGCAATATCGAACAGTTCAGAACCAGGTACAGCGAGGGATATGACATCGATGACAGGACTGATAAAGGTCAGATGTACTCTATATACAGAGAACTAAAGGAATTGACAGAAGGTAAAGATGACTGCACATTGACAGAACTGACAGTCAACAACGCTCAAATTCCTTCTGCTGCTGCACTTTTTACGGAATCTATTACCAGCGAAGAAGTAATAGAAGACTGCAATGAACCTGACAATTCAATTGAGGATAATGATCCACCTCTTGAACGAAATATAAACAATATTTCCACAATTGAAATTCCCATGCCCACCACATCTTCTGCACCCAACGAAGAAGGAATAATCATCATTCAGAGGGAGAGTACTCCAAATAAGGATTCAACTAGATCGGAAACTTTTAATAATTCTACAAATCCCCGATTTTATGGGAACTGGGAATATTCCCCATTTAAGAAATATCTAAAGATTGATGAAAGTGTCGTAATGTCAAGAAAGGAAACACGAAGTAAACCCAATCGTCCCCCTGCTATAAGTGGCTCAGATTACTTTAAGAGTTTAGTTGATAAGCAAGAGAAAAAAGAATCAGAATTACGAAAGAAAAAAGAAAGACAAGAAGAAAGAAATAAGAAAAAACATGAAAAACTGACGAAAGGGAAAAAGACTGTAGTATGCTCTCAGCAAAGAGAGAGCATCGAAATTGTATACGATGATGACTCAGATGACGATAACGCTATCGAAAATTCAAACGAATGTCATGCATGTGGAGGAGATGAAAATCAAGAGGACGCAGATGCCTGGATGGGATGTAATGCATGTCCTAGATGGTATCATAAATTCTGTTTGGGTGAAGAATACGAAAATCTGGGACTAGCAGAGATGATGAAGAAGAGATTTATATGCAAATATTGTAATAAATCAAACAAAAAGATAAATGTGATAAATATATATGATTTTGATCTATAGTTACGTGTGTGATAGTATATATGTAGTGACTCGTGATATCTATATATATCATTATATCTAGTTAGTATCTTCTTTTAGTTGTTAATTCCGGTGAGCCGTATCACGGAATATTTGTCATAAAATATCATTGAGGATACATACATATGACACAATTTTATTTATCATTCATTTTATATATTGAGTTTATTTATACAAAACATGTACGTAGGTACCTTATTATTAGTTGATTTATAATAGGGAATAAACTATAAAAAAAAACATATTTAATTGGTATTATTAACCATCATCACATTCATACTTTAGATAGAACGAAAAAAAGGTGACCGAATCATTGAATTTCATTTCGAAACTGACCGATCATGTGAATATCTTAAATGAAATCTGACCGACCATGTGAATTTCTGATATGAATTCTGACCGACCATGTGAATTTCTGATATGAATTCTGACCGACCATGTGAATTTCTCAAATGAAATCTGACCGAAGTTGTGAATTCCGTTGATTAATGAAAGTCATAATATTAGACATTTTTACACAAAAATGGATACCTTTGTACGATCGTCCTTTATTTTATCTGTAAAATGAACATTCTGGCAATACTCTTCAATTTTCAAAACATTGTCAAGGCTCTGCGTTTTGGTTTAATGAGTGAATAAAGAGTAGTAGGGTGAAGTGACCGATAGATCGACACTTACCCTACCTATCTCTAAGGAAAAAACTTTAAAACTATTGCTCTTTTCGTGTAATGTGTGGGCAGGCAGAAAGCCCGAGCCGAGCCAAGTAGACTCGCGCGAGCCAGAGGCCCTGCTGCGGCTCGGCTCGTGTAGTGTGTGGGGGCCTTAATGGCAAGAGACGGAGTACTCGTTGACTGACATCGGACGTGTGATTCATTCTTTTCGCAGCTACGGTGGCGTTTGGACGTGTCTTTCGAGACTTGCTGGTAACGATATAACTGGAATGTTTCTAGAGTTCTGGAGAAAGTTTTTGGTATATTTAACTATTTCTTCCTCCTTAACTCCGGACAATACTAACTTTAATAATTTCTCGGGTACCTAAGCTGCACTCATTTGTTGAAGGCTGACCCTGACGCTGATTCAGAACCAGCTTTGTTTCTGACTGTAACTTGGGTACTCTACTTTGGCACTAACTAAAATGCGGAAAAAAAACGTGAGCGTGACGTGAGCGTGCACGCTCACGTCACTTAGTATTGACTAAAACACGGAAAATGGAATTTGCGTGCACGCCCACGCAACTAAGTTGACTAAAACATGGAAAAGTGGAATTTCATGGAATTTCTTGGCGTGCACGCTCACGCAACTGTCTAAAACGCGGAAAAAATGAAATTATTGGCGTGCACGCTCACGCAACTGTCTAAAATGCGGAAAAAAAGAATTGGCGTGCACGCTCACGCAACGGTCAAAAATATTTTTGACTCAAATATTTTTGGCTCAAATATTTTTGACTCAAATATTTTTGACTCAAATATTTTTGACTCAATATTTTTGACTCAAATATTTTTGACTCAAATATTTTTGACTCAAATATTTTTGACTCAAATATTTTTGACTCAAATATTTTTGACTCAAATATTTTTGACTCAAATATTTTTGACTCAAATATTTTTGACTCAAATATTTTTGACTCAAATATTTTTGACTCAAATATTTTTGACTCAAATATTTTTGACTCAAATATTTTTGACTCAAATATTTTTGACTCAAATATTTTTGACTCAAATATTTTTGACTCAAATATTTTTGACTCAAATATTTTTGACTCAAATATTTTGACTCAAATATTTTTGTCTCAAATATTTTTGGCTCAAATATTTTTGACTCAAATATTTTTAACTCAAATATTTTGACTCAAATATTTTTGACTCAAATATTTTTGGCTCAAATATATTTGGCACAAATATTTTTAACTCAAATATTTTGAATCAAATATATTCTTTAAAGATATATATTTTTAATTAATATTATTTTTTTCTTTTACTATTGATAACCCATTATTTTTATGGGAAGTACACTATAGTTAGTGAAATTGAAATATAAATATAAATTAGCGTGACGATATATTAATTTTATAATATAATTTTGAACGGAATTATGTGATGCATGAAAGGAACGTGCGTCACGCAACTTAATTAGCACAATGATGACAGAAAATATAAATTGGCGTGACGATATCAATTGTAGAATTTACTATTGTATGGAATTATGTGTTGGCGCGATAGAAACGTGCGGCACGCTGCTTAGTGAAAAGATAACAGAAATTATAAATTAGCGTGACGATATCAATTGTATAGTAAAATATCGGATGGAACTATGTGTTGGCGTGATAGAAACGTGCGGCACGCTGCTTAGTGAAAAGATAACAGAAATTTTAAATTAGCCTGACGATATCAATTGTATAGTAAAATATCGGATGGAACTATGTGTTGGCGTGATAGAAACGTGCGGCACGCTGCTTAGTGAAAAGATAACAGAAATTTTAAATTAGCCTGACGATATCAATTGTATAGTATAATATCGGATGGAACTATGTGTTGGCGTGATAGAAACGTGCGGCACGCTGCTTAGTGAAAAGATAACCGAAATTATAAATTAGCGTGACGATATCAATTGTATAGTAAAATATCGGATGGAACTATGTGTTGGCGTGATAGAAACGTGCGGCACGCTGCTTAGTGAAAAGATAACCGAAATTATAAATTAGCCTGACAATATCAATTGTATAGTATAATAACGGATGGAACTATGTGTTGGCGTGATAGAAACGTGCGGCACACAGCTTAGTGAAAAGATAACCGAAATTATAAATTAGCGTGACGATATCAATTGTATAGTATAATATCGGATGGAATTATGTGTTGGTGTGATAGAAACGTGCAGCCCGCTGCTTAGTGAAAAAATAACCGAAATTATAAATTAGCGTGACGATATCAATTGTATAGTTTAATATCGGATGGAATTATGTGTTGGCGTGATAGAAACGTGCAGCCCGCTGCTTAGTGAAAAGATAACCGAAATTATAAATTAGCGTGACGATATCAATTGTATAGTATAATATCGGATGGAATTATGTGTTGGCGTGATAGAAACGTGCAGCCCGCTGCTTAGTAAAAAGATAACCGAAATTATAAATTAGCCTGACAATATCAATTGTATAGTATAATAACGGATGGAGCTATGTGTTGGCGTGGTAGAAACGTGCAGCCCGCTGCTTGGTGAAAAAATTACCGGAATTATAAATTAGCGTGACGATATCAGTTGTATAGTAGAATATCGGATGGAATTTTGTGTTGGCGTGATAGAAACGTGCAGCCCGCTGCTTAGTGAAAAGATAACCGAAATTATAAATTAGCCTAACAATATCAATTGTATAGTATAATAACGGATGGAACTATGTGTTGGCGTGATAGAAACGTGCGGCACACAGCTTAGTGAAAAGATAACCGAAATTATAAATTAGCATGACGATATCAATTGTATAGTATGATAACGGATGGAACTATATGTTGGCGTGATAGAAACGTGCGGCACACAGCTTAGTGAAAAGATAACAAAAATTATAAATTAGCATGACGATATCAATTGTACCTATAGTATAATATCGGATGGAATTATGTGTTGGCGTGACAGAAACATGCGGCACGCTGCTTAGTGAAAAGATAACAGAAATTATAAATTAGTGTGACGATATAAATTGTATAGTATTATATCGGATGGAATTTTGTGTTGGCGTGACAGAAACGTGCGGCACGCTGCTTAGTGAAAAGATAACAGAAATTTTAAATTAGCGTGACGATATCAATTGTATAGTAAAATATCGGATGGAACTATGTGTCGGCGTGATAAAATTGTGCAGCCCGCTGCTTAGTGAAAAGATAACCGAAATTATAAATTAGCATGACGATATCAATTGTATAGTATAATATCGGATGGAACTATGTGTTGGCGTGATAGAAATGTGCGGCACACTGCTTAGTGAAAAATAACAAAAATTATAAATTAGCGTGACGATATCAATTGTATAGTATAATATCGGATGGAACTATGTGTTGGCGTGATAGAAACGTGCAGCCCGCTGCTTAGTGAAAAGATAACCGAAATTATAAATTAGCCTGACGATATCAATTGTATAGTATAACATCGGATGGAACTATGTGTTGGCGTGATAGAAACGTGCGGCACACTGCTAAGTGAAAAGATAACAAAAATTATAAATTAGCGTGACGATATCAATTGTATAGTATAATATCGGATGGAATTATGTGTTGGCGTGATAGAAACGTGCGGCACACAGCTCAGTGAAAAGATAACAAAAATTATAAATTAGTATGACGATATCAATTGTATAGTATAATATCGGATGGAATTATGTGTTGGCGTGAAAGAAACGTGCAGCCTGCTGCTTAGTGAAAAGATAACCGAAATTATAAATTAGCGAGACGATATCAAATGTATAGTTTGATATCGGATGGATTATGTGTTGGCGTGATAGAAACGTGCGGCACGCAAATTTAATTTAATATTTCATAGTAACTTTGATGAATTGCTTATAGTTATATCGTTAATTAATTCAACCAAACTATCTTAAATTTTTATAACTAGTCGTAAAAATATATGGTACAGCTAGTCCTAGTTAAGTTTAGAAATTATTATTGTCAGTAGCGTAATTTTGTTCAGCACTAGGACATTTAATTTTAATCAAGCCTCAACAGATTCAATTAAATGTTTTTTTACGAAATTATTATATTAGAGTTTAAAGGTTATAAATATGAATTCAATCACTATTATTCGGCAAAAATAGAGAGAACCTACTTCTTGAATGCAGTCTCATAGCAATGAATGTGACGAAAAGGGACACAAGCAGCTCACGGATGGAAGAGGTGATAATTAGGGCTGGGACAATATGCTCTAAAAACTATAGATCCCTAAAATGTTATAGACGGAGAGAACTAAAGAGTATTGAATGGTTCTAAACCAGCGGTACATAGTATTCGATATCATTTCATTTAGTTTCGTCTATGATATTTTCGGGATCTATAGTTTTTAGGGCATATTGTCCCAGCCCTAGTGATAATACTTGAAACGTACGAGCCTTCCTAACACAAGCCTTCCTAACACAAAAATCTATCACAAAATTAAAAAAGTGTTAATTAATTAAAAAAATTAATTAAAAAAAACAGGGGGGGGGGGGGTGTTTTTTGGTGAAAAAAAAGTTGACGTATCTTTCTGAAAATTCGTGAGAGTTCACGGTCCTCCGAAATGGAAATTGAAATAATGCGTCAGAAAGACTCCGAGATTCTCTAGAGAATGGTGTAGGTCAAAAGTTCCTAGGACCCAGGAAACTTCCATCAACAAGCGTTTCAAAGTTCATTTTTTGGCCAAAAAGGGCGTTACAGCTTTTTTTGGTCGATTTTACATGTCGAACTGGTCTAAAAAAGTGGTGTACGGACATGGTCCATGCCACACTTATGGCACTCATTGTGATGGTAAATTTTTTTCGAAATTCGACCCCTAACCCCCCTCAAAATGGGGGTTGAAGTTGACCTCTGTTCGTGGACCCGGGGTTGGACCCTGGAACCCTCTGATCAAAACGGGACCCACATCACGTGAAAGATCCCAAAATTCCCTACAAGACCATACAAGTATGATTTTCATAGACCCAAACCAAGCTGAGCTACGCAATTCCGAAAATGTCAAATTTTTGCATTTCAGCCCCAAAATTTTTCCGACCTGAAATTTTTTTGTAATTTTTTCTCACGGAAATGGCATTCACGGCAAAATGGTTGGGTTAAGGAGGGAAAGTCATCAGGTCAAAAAGATGCGGGCACATTTTCCACATTTAAGAACAGTTAGCACGTACCACATTTTCTCCCCCAACTCCTTCTATGGCGGTTCCCCCAGCACCTATAAAATCACTCACTTTTGTCTTTGAGGTCGTGTAGCTACGACCATGGTCGACACACAGATTTCTCATACCTGGAAATGGATACGTCTCAAAATTGTCTACACGACACAACAATCCACAACTCTCTACTTCTACCAGGGGAGGAGCTATACGCTCTACAAAATAAAATTGAATTTCACGAAATTCAAAAGCCGAAATTTAAAAAAAAAACAGAACTGAGGCCCTGTGGAGACCCCAGTGCTCTTTCATATTCCAAAAGGGCTAAGCTTTAGACCCAAAACTGTAGGAGGAGATGAGATTTCTAACTTTAGTTGCACTGTTTATATATTTACTTAGTTTTTCCCAAGGAAAAAGCTGAGAGTCAGCGCACACCACACACACACGAATATCGCAAGCTCCCCCCCATGTATCGTTGGCATGGACGGAGGTTCCCCCACCTAAAACCCCCCACCTGGGTGTGGGGTGGGGGTTGGGTGGGATGATTGGGGGATGAACCCAAGGACCAAGGTCCATGGTGTGGTTCCGGGGGAACGGCGCCGCCAGAGGGATGGGGGGTCGCAAGCTCCCCCCCATGTATCGTTGGCATGGACGGAGGTTCCCCCACCTAAAACCCCCCACCCGGGTGTGGGGTGGGGGGTGGGTGGGATGATGGGGGGATGAACCCAAGGTCCAAGGTCAATGGTGTGGTTCCGGGGGAACGGCGCTGCCAGATTTTACAGTACGTAATGCAAAAATAAAAATTCACCAACCTACCAAACTAATTAATGAATTCTGATTCCTGTCAATTCAATTAAATAATCTCCAGCCAATTAATTTTAATAACCAAATTTTTAAGTGATTTTTTTTAAATTACTTCTAGATAATTGTAATTATATGCTATTTTACCATGATTAGAGTGGAACATGACGGAAATTACCGCTATGGGTTGCGCATGTATAATTTTATAGTTATTAAATACAATGTGTTACTGTAAAACGGATAGAAATTGAGTTTCAAGAGAAAAACGGTACTTAAACTTTTACGTAATCAATTGGAATAGCTTAGAGAGAGGATGAAGAATTTTCTTTAAACAAAGAAAATAATAATTAGTTTTCTATAAAAGAGTTTGAGGGGAAACTAACATAAAAATTAAAGGAACAAAAGTAATAAAAGTTGACAAAGAGCAAGAAACTAAACAGTGTCTAATTGCATAATATTGTCACGCT
>CANNZV010005160.1:34645-65130 GCA_947561585.1 Caprella mutica | reverse complement strand
CATCATAACAGTGACTCTTTTCTCTGATAGTACATCATCACAGTGACTCTTTTCTCCGATAGTACATCATCACAGTGACTCTTTTCTCTGATAGTACATCATCACAGTGACTCTTTTCTCCGATAGTACATCATCACAGTGACTCTTTTATCTGATAGTACATCATCATAGTGACTCTTTTATCTGATACTACATCATCACAGTGACTCTTTTCTCTGATAGTACATCATCACAGTGACTCTTTTCTCTGATAGTACATCATCACAGTGACTCTTTTCTCTGATAGTACATCATCACAGTGACTCTTTTCTCCGATAGTACATCATCACAGTGACTCTTTTCTCTGATAGTACATCATCACAGTGACTCTTTTCTCCGATAGTACATCATCACAGTGACTCTTTCCTCTGATAGTACATCATCACAGTGACTCTTTTCTCTGATAGTACATCATCACAGTGACTCTTTCCTCTGATAGTACATCATCACAGTGACTCTTTCCTCTGATAGTACATCATCACAGTGACTATTTTCTCTGATAGTACATCATCACAGTGACTATTTTCTCTGATAGTACATCATCACAGTGACTATTTTCTCTGATAGTACATCATCACAGTGACTCTTTTCTCTGATAGTACATCATCACAGTGACTCTTTTCTCTGATAGTACATCATCACAGTGACTCTTTTCTCTGATAGTACATCATCACAGTGACTCTTTTCTCTGATAGTACATCATCACAGTGACTCTTTCCTCTGATAGTACATCATCACAGTGACTCTTTTCTCTGATAGTACATCATCACAGTGACTCTTTTCTCTGATAGTACATCACCACAGTGACTCTTTTCTCTGATAGTACATCACCACAGTGACTCTTTTCTCTGATAGTATATCAGCACAGTGACTCTTTTCTCTGATAGTACATCATCACAGTGACTATTTTCTCTGATAGTACATCATCACAGTGACTCTTTTCTCTGATAGTATATCATCACAGTGACTCTTTTCTCTGGTAGTACATCATCACAGTGACTCTTTTCTCTGATAGTACATCATCACAGTGACTCTTTTCTCTGATAGTACATCATCACAGTGACTCTTTCCTCTGATAGTACATAATCACAGTGACTCTTTTCTCTGATAGTAACATCATCACAGTGACTCTTTTCTCTGATAGTACATCACCACAGTGACTCTTTTCTCTGATAGTATATCAGCACAGTGACTCTTTTCTCTGATAGTACATCATCACAGTGACTATTTTCTCTGATAGTACATCATCACAGTGACTCTTTTCTCTGATAGTATATCATCACAGTGACTCTTTTCTCTGGTAGTACATCATCACAGTGACTCTTTTCTCTGATAGTACATCATCACAGTGACTCTTTTCTCTGATAGTACATCATCACAGTGACTCTTTTCTCCGATAGTACAGTTGCTTAAATTCCTATATCCACCATTCAATATCTATAGTTATAATTTTAAATAGAGACTATATTGTAATTTAAGACATATAGCTACATATGGTAACTAGTAAGGCCTGGGAATAGTTAAACTAAGAATCACATGGAATTGATTGGAATGTGAAGAAGCAACGGGAATACAATAGAAATTGTATTAGAATCTAACTTTTTTTCTCTTTCAGATATATGTATTCCAACTGACAATTTCTGTTTTTAAATTAAATGTATGATTTTAATTCAATTATTCTTTGATATAAATTGTTACATTAAATAGAATACTATTACAAGAGATTTTAAAATCCTAAAAGGGGTTTTCAAAAGAGGTTTTTCAATCATGGATTTTCAAAGTGGATACTCGAAAGTGGATTTTCAATGATTGATTTTAAAAATGGAGAGAAGAATAAATTCTAGGTATCGTGACTAAATATTTCATTCCCTGTGTTACTAAAATATTTACTAATTACCATACAGGTTGTATTCGTTTAAAACAATACCTGTAAGGTATACTCATAATATAGTGTCTTTTTCAAACTGCAGTGGTTTTTCACGGAGTGAAAATGCACTCTCATGCATAGACCCATTTGGAAGGTGCTGGGGAGCATAAATTGAAAAATCATGTATTCATAGAATGCCAGAGTTGGAAACAGGAGAAAAATCATCGCAAATATCAAAAGGTGAAAAAAGAATGAAGTAGTCTTTACTATTATGAATATATATTGACGAATAGATATATTGTTCAATGTCATTATCTATAATGGATTAAAGTACTGTAGATATTATTCAGTTAGAGTGTTGGACAGTTTTCATTATTTTTTTGATATGATATTATTATACATGAATATTTTGTACTGGTTAAAATTTATAAGTAAGCGTCACTACTTGTAAAGTCAAGATGTAGTACTGCAAGTTATCCTTTACTTGTTGGTTATCATTAGGAGACACTTGTAGGTTATCATTAGGAGACACTTGTTGGTTATCATTAGGAGACACTTGTTGGTTATCATTAGGAGACACTTGTTGGTTATCATTTTAAAACACTTGTTGGTTATCCTCTTGAAACACTTATTGGTTATCATTTTGAGACACTTGTTGGTTATCCTCTTGAAACACTTGTTGGTTATCATTTTGAAACACTTGTTGGTTATCATTTTGAGACACTTGTTGGTTATCCTCTTGAAACACTTGTTGGTTATCATTTTGAGACACTTGTTGGTTATCATTTTGAGACACTTGTTGGTTATCTTTTTGAGACACTTGTTGGTTATCCTCTTGAGACACTTGTTGGTTATCATTTTGAAACACTTGTTGGTTATCATTTTGAGACACTTGTTGGTTATCATTTTGAGACACTTGTTGGTTATCATTTTGAGACACTTGTTGGTTATCATCTTGAAACACTTGTTGGTTATCATTTTGAGACACTTGTTGGTTATCATTTAGAGACACTTGTTGGTTATCATTTTGAGACACTTGTTGGTTATCTTTTTGAGACACTTGTTGGTTATCATCTTGAAACATTTGTTGGTTATCATTTTGAGACACTTGTTGGTTATCATTTAGAGACACTTGTTGGTTATCATTTAGAGACACTTGTTGGTTATCATTTTGAAACACCTGTTGGTTATCATTTTGAGACACTTGTTGGTTATTATTTTGAGACACTTGTTGGTTATCATTTTGAGACACTTGTTGGTTATCATTTTGAGACACTTGTTGGTTATCATTTAGAGACACTTGTTGGTTATCATTTTGAGACACTTGTTGGTTATCATTTAGAGACACTTGTTGGTTATCATTTAGAGACACTTGTTGGTTATCATTTAGAGACACTTGTTGGTTATCATTTTGAGACACTTGGTTATCATTTTGAGACACTTGTTGGTTATCATTTAGAGACACTTGTTGGTTATCATTTAGAGACACTTGTTGGTTATCATTTAGAGACACTTGTTGGTTATCATTTTGAAACACTTGTTGGTTATCTTTAGAGACACTTGTTGGTTATCATTTTGAGACACTTGTTGGTTATCATTTTGAGACACTTGTTGGTTATCATTTTGAAACACCTGTTGGTTATCATTTTGAGACACTTGTTGGTTATTATTTTGAGACACTTGTTGGTTATCATTTTGAGACACTTGTTGGTTATCATTTAGAGACACTTGTTGGTTATCATTTAGAGACACTTGTTGGTTATCATTTAGAGACACTTGTTGGTTATCATTTAGAGACACTTGTTGGTTATCATTTTGAGACACTTGGTTATCATTTTGAGACACTTGTTGGTTATCATTTAGAGACACTTGTTGGTTATCATTTAGAGACACTTGTTGGTTATCATTTAGAGACACTTGTTGGTTATCATTTTGAAACACTTGTTGGTTATCTTTAGAGACACTTGTTGGTTATCATTTTGAGACACTTGTTGGTTATCATTTTGAGACACTTGTTGGTTATCATTTTGAAACACCTGTTGGTTATCATTTTGAGACACTTGTTGGTTATTATTTTGAGACACTTGTTGGTTATCATTTTGAGACACTTGTTGGTTATCATTTTGAGACACTTGTTGGTTATCATTTTTCCGACACTTGTTGGTTATCATTTTTCCGACACTTGTTGGTTATCATTTTCACACACATTTTGATTATTATTTTCATAAACTAGTTGGATATCCTTTTCACATATATTTTGTTTATCATTATAATAAACTTGTTGGTTATCATTTTATTCATCATTTTTCACTATCTATGTAAATAAAAACATATTTCATTTTACGAGCGAAACACATTAAATAATAGAGCCATAATTTATTCACGTAATGGTCCAAGTGATACATTTCTTCATTGTTACATTTAAAAATCTAAGATATATTTTTGTACACTACACATACGTTAAAACATGCTAGTGATATATCCTAAAAGATACTAACACTCTAGGAGTAAATCATTGCTGTAACATTTACTGGAGTGATTCCTAAGTGTGGGAATCAGCAGGTGAGACGTCTGGAATAACAAGCATGGAATATATGGAACATCTTCACCTTCTAAGGTGACAGCCCTTGAGTGATGGGGAAAAGATGGGGAAAATTAGAGAAAAAATAGTAAACAAATATAGGGTTATTTCTTAATTATCGGTCAGTTTCCCATTTTCGGACACGTAAGAAAAAACGATATAATAATAATAATTTAATTTTAATTTTAGTTGGTATCCATGATACCTGCAGGTATCATGGATACCAATTAAAATAAAAATTAAATAATTATTATTAAATAGTTTTTTTCTTACGTGACCGAAAATGGGGAACTGACCGATAATTAAGAAATTATCCTAGACGTCTTATATATAAAAAAAAAATATTGTAGTTATTTTAGATTCAAATTTAAATTCTAGATCTACAGAAGAATAAAATTATACAATTAATTTGCCAATTATTATTAAATCAATTTACCAAAAATAAACGGTCATTCTTTTATGTTCGAATATAATGGTTATATTCACAATTATAACCAAAATGTGAGAAAAATGTCTATCGATGTTCAATAGAGAAATAGAAGACAGAAATATTAGCACTAAACAACATATTCCATCACAATTAAGAACACTAACAGTTATTCTACACACAGAAAAACCTTTCAACAACCTACCTATTCTTTCAAATGAAAGGAAAATAACGTACAAGAGTAGTGTTACATTTCTTCTGTGTCACAATGGATGCTACCTAGAGTCGTAGATCACTAACTACCTTTCTATATTGCCAACCAACAAAGCCAATTTATTTATCAAATTCACAACAATGGTGAGTTCAAGTAATTGGCTAGGTTCAAGAAATTTAATGATGGGTTACCCGAACGGTAAATTGAAGGGTGTATTTTTCAGGCACGCCGGGGAGTCAAGGGACAAAAAAAAATTGGCCCTCTTAAAATTTTGGGCATTTTTCTATATTGAAGAATGAGGTAATAAAAATCGTAAGCAATAATCATAATACTAGAAACAATTAATACAGTTTAAACAAATTTAAAAAATCAACTAGGGGGTTTTAGAATGGAAATATTTATTGAATATGAATATTAAAAAATATTTATACAATTAATATTCTTTACTTTTCTTTCTTCTTTAAATATTTAATTTTCGGGCAAGACTCCACTGTGTTTATGTATACAAATAAATTTACTTTTTTTCTAATCAAATTAAAAAAATATATTTCAATAATTCCGTCATCAATATGTCAACGATATTTCGAAAAATTGGAGAGAGGAAAAGGCTGGAATTTTTTTTTTTCTGAAAAAAAAACGAGAGGTGGAAGTGTGCCCAGTAGGTGGTAGAGTGCTACCTACATGGTACCTAGAGTGCTACCTACACGGTATCTACATGGTACCTACATTGGCACAATATCGCACCAATACGCTCCAGGACAACATCGCTGTGGGAGATTTTCCTGCTTTTATGGGATAGGAGGATTGGGAGTTTATTTATTAATGGGATTGGAAGGAAAAACAGATTCTCATGTGATGAGATTTGATTTAAAAAAAATATATCATATATAAAATATAAAGAAAATATATTAAGAAAAAAATATCAAAAATTTATAAAAAAAATTAGAATAAATAAAATATATATTAAAAAATAATATTTTAACTATCAGAACAGAAGTAAATGTTAGAAAATATAATAACTGTTATGATTAATATATATATTTTTTAATTATGATATGAATGTATCTAGGAAAACTAGATAATATATAACAAATTATCTAAAAAAAACGTACGCTTGCAACTAAAATTTGAAGTCCAGTTGAAAAATTAAATATTTTCTAAACAGGCACTTGCTTTTGTACCTACATCTTCATTTTACTTTTTGTAAAGTGATTGTTTAATTTGAATTGATAGGAAATGAATTGTTTGTTTTTTCTCACAGAGCACTTCAGTTTATTTAGTAAATTGAACATGAAGTGTATTATATAGAAAGAATTATATAAAAAGAATAGGACTATAGCCATTGTGAGTGAACCTACCTATGTTCTTTCTATAGGTGTTGTATAAACATATTCATTATATACCTTTAGTGAATAATAGAGGTTTATTATATATAATTAATTCATTTGTTTGGAGGGTTTAACGTCAGCTTTGGAACCAAAGGTATGTTAAAAAATGAACAGATAAAACGAATTATAAAGAGAATTGTTGAAGTGAATAAAAATTGATTGGAAAGTGAAATTGAAAAATTAATGAATAATACAATGATAACATAAATGAATAGTAAGATGATAAAATTGATTATTGATAAATTTAATTAATAATAAAATGAGAAAATTAATTAATGATAAAATTTTTGAATAATAAAATGAGAAAAATTATTAATAATAAAATGAATAAATTGATTGGAAAATGAAATGATAAAATTAATAAAAAATGAAATGACAAAATTAATAAAAAATGAAATGTTAAAATTAATAAAAAAGTGAAATGACAAAATTGATAAAAAATGAAATGATAAAATTAATTAAAAAATTAAATGACAAACATTAAATAAAATTTCTAAACCAAAGAAACTGTATATTCTGTACAATTACAAATAATTTGATGATATTTTGAGTTCCCTCACCGTTCCATGGCATCCCTTTTCTAACTTTGAAATCAGGTGATAGCTGTTTCTGACAGCCATTCAAGGGCCTTAAACTTATCACAAATATTGTCAATCACTTACCCGAGTTATACCTGTCCAACTAACTCAAATGTAATTAAAGAAGAAGGTAGTAAAGTTAATGTAAACCTGAGGTGAATGGAAAACCGGTCGTATTGATAATTAATTTAAATAACTTTTTAATGAAAGATGGAAGTACTGATATAATTTTTTATTTTTTTTTATCAAATTCAACCAATTATCAAAAGTAGTATAATTTGAACCTAGTAAGTTTTCAGTTGAATTTCATATATTTATTAAATTTTATTCAAAAAAACTCAACTTATATACACTTTTCTTAAATAAACATGTTAAATTTACTATCAACGACTGCATTTGTTTCATAATTTTTTTTGTTTATAAAATTAGAGAACATAGATTAAAGAACTCCTCTATAATGAGATCCTGTATAGTGAATTTTACCCTAAAGAAAATTTGTCTACTATAGATTCAGGACACTACATTCACTATAGAAGATTTCTACTGCAATAAGAGTCCACTGTAGGTCTAACTTCAAATCTTCCTTTTAATTGCATATTGATTTATTTCAATGAGATGTGTATGTCTAACATTGATTATTATTTGAACATTACCTCAATTTAAAGACATACACAGACTCTCTATTGTAAACTGAATATAAAAATCACAAGAACCATCCCTAACTCAAAGTCCTGTACCTGATGGTACGTATTCAAGTACCGTTATGTCTCTGATAGTACACGTCTAAACCATCTGCTTAGGTTGTATTATTCTTACTCCATTATAACTATTGTTAACCCTCTACCTCCCCGTTAACCGGTTTAACCCTTATGAGGGTAGGTCTAAGGGTTGAGAGGGTTAAGAAGAGTCACCTGGTTTTGTAGTTATAGTACCTACTATGGAGAAAGATTTTATTTTTTTATTTCAATTACTACTGTTCAGATCAATAAAATATGTGAATATTAATTATAATATTTATTAATTTCTAATTATGAAGAAAGTTAAAATTTGTTTTAAGTTATTTGTAGGTATCTATTTATATTAATTTTTAAGTAGTTTAATATATAGGTAACGAATTATCCAAAATTTGAAAAAAAATACTAAACAAAATAAATTTATTTTATTAATTCGATAAAATAAACTAAGTAATATATAAAAATTGAAATGAATAAAAACTTATAATATAAATTACTTTTTATTACACGGGTAAATACTTAATTTCCGTTACACATGAGATATACCGATAGTTAAGATAATATAAATGAACTAACTAAGTATAAAATGTTGGTAATGAAATAATCACCTTATTAGTTTTTTACCTTTATCTTCACTACCTACATCAACTTGACCGACTAATGTGACTGTCACGGTAGGAAATTAACTAATAAAAAGGTAAATTAAACCTTAACTAAATAATAGATGTTAAATAACCTCATTAAACTGATGATAACTCTATTAAAGATTCACTACGTCAAATTGTGAATTAAGTAACAAATTACCCTGAATGTAAAATATACTTATGTAAAATACCATTATTTATGGCTTATTTAGTAAACAAGCCGTTCTTTATTACCTTCGCAAAAATGCGGAAGATTATGTTTTGAACGGCTATATTTTCCCCGTACGAATAACATAGGAATATTTTCATTTATTTATTTGAAATCTTTTTATTTGCATAACTCAAAAAGTATTTAACCAAATTGCCTGAAAATTGGTTGAATACTTGGTCATTATCCAGGAACAATTTGATCAGATTTTGGGAGCAATCAGGTCAAAGGTCAAGGTCATTTATAACTCAAAAAATATTTCTTGCCATTCCCACATCTTTCCCACTCTATTCCCAATCCATTCCCACATCATTCCAACAACATTCCCACTCCATCCCCACACCATTCCCACTCCATTCCCACATCTTTCCCACTCTATTTCCAATCCATTCCCACTCCATTCCCACTCCATTCCCACTCCATTCCCACATCATTCCCACATCATTCCCCCACCATTCCCACTCCATTCCCACACCATTCCTACTCCATTCCCACTCTATTCCCACTCCATTCCCACTCCATTCCCACTCCATTCCCAGTCAATTCCCACATCATTCTTACTCCATTCCTACTCCATTCCCAAACCATTTTCCACATCATTCCTCCACCATTCCCATTCCATTCCCACATCATTCCCACACCATTCCCACTCCATTCTCACACCATTCCCACTCCATTCCCAAACCATTTTCCACACCATTCCCCCACCATTGCCATTCCATTCCCACATCATTCATACTCCATTTCCACGCCATTCCCACTCCATTCTCACACCATTCCCAAACCATTCCCACTCCATTCCCGCACCATTCCCACTCCATTCCCACATCATTCCCACACCATCCCCACTCCATTCCCACTCAATTCCCACATCATTCCCACTCCATTCTCACACCATTCCCAAACCATTTCCACTCCATTCCCACTCCATTCCCACTCCATTCCCACACCATTCCCACTCCATTCCCACATCATTCCCACACCATTCCCACTCCATTCCACACCATTCCCACTCCATTTCCACACCATTCCCACTCCATTCCCACACCATTCCCACTCCATTTCCACTCCATTTCCACACCATTCCCACTCCATTTCCACATCATTCCCACACCATTCCCACTCCATTCCCACATCATTCCCACTCCATTCCCACATCATTCCCACACCATTCCCACTCCATTCCCACTCCATTCCCACTCCATTCCCACATCATTCCCACACCATTCCCACTCCATTCCCACACCATTCCCACACCATTCCCACAACATTCCCACAACATTCCCACTCCATTCCCACACCCACATGTCTCTCTCATCACAACTGAGTTGCCTATTAGTCAATTAAGAGAAGGTTAATGAATTTAGTGATAATTGCCCCGCATGTTCTGTATACCTTAGCCACCTATGCTGGTACGTGGTGAGTGGGGGGGGAGGTGAGAGAGTGGTGAGTGAGTGGTGAGTGAGTGGTGAGTGAGTGAGTATTAGTCAGTGGTGAGTGAGTACGAGTCAGTGGTGAGTGAGTGAAAGGTGATTAGTGAGTGAGTGGTGGTGAGTAGGGAGAGAAAGGGGAGTTATTGGTGAATTGAGAAGCAATGGAGATTTCAAATTAGTGAGTGGTGATTGGATAGTGAATTGTCACCCATGGCTTAACTAATCATTAAATATGCCATGGATGATCACAACATTAGAGATATAGGTGAACTATTGGTGAGCGTGGGGAACTATTGGTGAACTATAATATATGCAATGTCATATAATACCAACCATCGCACGCTTCTATTTTAAATGTAATATTACGTAGACTGAAGAGGATTCTCTTTTTTAAATATATCTAGCAACTATATATCTCTTATAAATACATAAATAAATTAAATTTCATAACTCTATTAACTTTTTCACCTTCTGATCGACCCGATTTTCAATTGGCATCCACCAAATAAATCGATTTGCCTAATTGTTTGAGGGTACTTGAGCCATTCAGGCAAAAACTGAAGAACTGGAAGTAGGTACTAAACCTACCTAGTAGGTACTGAACGAAACCCTACCTAGTAGGTACTGAACCAAACCATACCTAGTAGATACTGAACCTACCTAGTAGGTACTAAACCTACCTAGTAGGTACTGAACGAAACCCTACCTAGTAGGTACTGAACCAAACCATACCTAGTAGATACTGAACCTACCTAGTAGGTACTAAACCTACCTAGTAGGTACTGAACGAAACCCTACCTAGTAGGTACTGAACCAAACCATACCTAGTAGATACTGAACCTACCTAGTAGGTACTAAACCTACCTAGTAGGTACTAAACCTACCTAGTAGGTACTAAACCTACCTAGTAGGTACTGAACGCAACCCTACCTAGTAGGTACAGAACCAAACCATACCTAGTAGATACTGAACCTACCTAGTAGGTAGAGAACCAAACCCTACCTAGTAGATACTGAACCAAACCCTACCTAGTAGGTACTGAACCTATTTAGTAGGTAGAGAACCAAACCCTACCTAGTAGATACTGAACCAAACCCTACCTAGTAGGTACTGAACCTACATAGTAGGTACAGAACCAAACCTTACCTAGTATATACTGAACCAAACCCTACCTAGTATATACTGAACCAAACCCTACCTAGTAGGTACTGAACCTACCCAGTAGGTACAGAACCAAACCCTACCTAGTAGATACTGAACCAAACCCTACCTAGTAGGTACTGAACCTACCTAGTAGGTACAGAACCAAACCCTACCTAGTATATACTGAACCAAACCCTATACGTATAGTAGGTACAGAATCAAACAAAGTTGATAATGAACCTTACCTATTTGGTACTAAACCTACCTAGAACAGTTAATTAATATTAAACAATATATTTTAATTGTTAAAAGTGAAGGAGGTTCATCTGTTAATGAAAGAATGTATCTTAATTAATTGACAGAATAATATTGATTAATCAAATAATTTCACAAAGTTTATGTATACAGTATACTTTATTATAACAGTGTATTTTAATCATTTTTCAGAGTATGTCAGTTAAAGTCAATTAATTGGCTAATATTTCAAAAAGTCAAATCTCAGATAAGTTCACTTGGCCTTAAATTTTGAATTAATTCCTATGTTCACATGTTAATTTTGGCTTGAAATCTTCCAAATTGAGCCGAAACTTACTTGGATCTAGAAAATTATGAAATTTTTGGTTCAAAATTGGCTCACAGTTTTCCAACCTCTTAAACATGGCAGCCAGTCTTAATCAAAAAAATATTAAATATTAACTATTAAAGTAAACAATTCACAGCGTTCACCCTAAGGGTACACCTATAATCCCCGTAAAGTTTTCGTAACGATTTAGAGATATAGAGGTTATTTAAAGCAAATTATTGATTTTGCAGCGTTACTTTGCTGGGGGTAGGTAGAGATCGATGAAATCTGTGGGTACAGTCATTCACAGGAGTACCTACGTTGTACAACATAAAGAAACGTATAGGTACTGTGGGTACAACTGTACGTAAATGGATTAGTCGGTACCTTTATTTTGGGCACCCGGCTGTAAGTCCTGTGCGTGCGTACGTACGTACTCTAATCGAAAAAGAGGGTATTGTAAAAAAAAGAAGAGGGGAGGTGTAAGTGGAATTTGATTTGATGTTGATTTAATATTTAGCAAAAGGGATATTTAGATTTTAATGAATGTATTATTTGTCAATTCACCATTTTTAAAGCAAAATCCTAATGAAAATTAAAATTACAGCATGATTAGCATCAACAAATTATTACATCAAAATAATAATAAAACATGAATTTTTTTTCAAAATTTATAATTACTATTAATTATATCATGCAAAATAACGATACCAATTATAAAACAATACTATATGTTATAGATATCATTCGACGAAGTTTTTCTTTGAAACTATAATCAAGTTTATTAAAAACTTTCAGTGAAAATTTAAACTGAAATGACTGCTTTGAAATAATAAATAAAATTAATACATTTTGTATCATTCAGGAAAACAGTTCCTCTATACATTATATGATCAATATATAGTTATATCAATCGTAAATGGATATCGTTATCGTCCATTCTTTGTGTAGCCATTAAATGGTCTTATACGATTAATAGGGGTAACTATAGTGTACTATTAAATGGGTAACTATAGTGTACTATTAAATGGGTAACTATAGTGTACTATTAAATGGGTAACTATAGTGTACTATTAAATAGGTAACTATAGTGTACGATTAAATGGGTAACTATAGTGTACGATTAAATGGGTAACTATAGTGTACTATTAAATGGGTAACTATAGTGTACTATTAAATGGGTAACTATAGAGTACTATTAAATAGGTAACTATAGTGTACGATTAAATGGGTAACTATAGTGTACGATTAAATGGGTAACTATAGTGTGCTATTAAATGGGTAAGTAGGGTAACTATAGTGTACTATTAAATGGGTAACTATAGTGTACTATTAAATGGGTAACTATAGTGTACTATTAATTATGTAACTATAGTGTACTATTAAATGGGTAACTATAGTGTACTATTAAATGGGTAACTATAGTGTACTATTAAATGGGTAACTATAGTGTACTATTAATTATGTAACTATAGTGTACTATTAAATGGGTAACTATAGTGTACTATTAAATGGGTAACTACAGTGTACGATTACAATGGTAACTATAGTGTACGATTAAATGGGTAACTATAGTGTACGATTAAATGGGTAACTATAGTGTACTATTAAATGGGTAACTATAGTGTACTATTAAATGGGTAACTATAGTGTACTATTAAATAGGTAACTATAGTGTACGATTAAATGGGTAACTATAGTGTACGATTAAATGGGTAACTATAGTGTACTATTAATTATGTAACTATAGTGTACTATTAAATGGGTAACTATAGTGTACTATTAAATGGGTAACTACAGTGTACGATTACAATGGTAACTATAGTGTACTATTAAATGGGTAAGTAGGGTAACTATAGTGTACTATTAAATGGGTAACTATAGTGTACTATTAAATGGGTAACTATAGTGTACTATTAATTATGTAACTATAGTGTACTATTAAATGGGTAACTATAGTGTACTATTAAATGGGTAACTACAGTGTACGATTACAATGGTAACTATAGTGTACTATTAAATGGGTAAGTAGGGTAACTATAGTGTACTATTAAATGGGTAACTATAGTGTACTAATAAATGGGTAACTATAGTGTACTATTAAATAGGTAACTACACTGTACTATTCAATGGAGTAAAATTAAGGGTAAATATAATAGTTTAAAAATAGTTCTTAGTACCTACTTAAATTATTTAACATACAACAAATGTGAATATTTTAGTCTATGTTTTTGTTAATTTGTTAACAGTATTTTGCGTGCTCAAAAGTAGTTCCACATGTTCGTTCAAGTGAGAATTTTCTAAGGATCAAAATGTGGAACCACTCGATAAATTACCCCGATAAATTACGATGGTCAGTACCTAATATCAAATGTGCAAGTACTAAAGTGACTGTAAGAATACATAATAAATATACTAAGATCATGTATTTATTTAAATGAATATGTGAAATCTGTTAAAATACAAATTAATTATCATAATTGAGAATCAAATCAAAACTGATTTTTTTAAAATATATTTACATTATATAATTAATGTTAATAAATATCAATTCCTTGACATTTCTACCCTTTGCCTTAACTACCGTGAAGATATTCTACTAACTGAGGGTAAAATAACTGTACTCGGGTTACACTTTGTACAGTGATGTACAGGTACACATTGTACAGTGATGTACAGGTACACACTGTACAGTGATGTACAGGTACACACTGTACAGTGATGTACAGGTACACTTCGTACAAAATGTACCTGTACATCACTGTACAGTACCCGAGTAGAAATTATCGAAAAAAAACATTATTTTTAATTTTGATAATTTTGTGAAATGCCTAAATAATTATATATCTCCAATAACCCGCTATTTGATCACTGTAACAAATCACTCTTACAGATCACCTTTAAGATCACTGTAACACACTGTTACAGATCATTGTAACACACTGCTACAAATCACAGTAACACACTGTAACAAATCACTCTTACAGATCACCTTTAAGATCACTGTAACACACTGTTACAGATCACTGTAAGTCTGTAACACACTGCTACAAATCACTGTAACTCACTATTACAGATCACTGTAACCATTGTCTCTACCTACGGGTGGTATACAGTTACAGTCAGTTAAGAGGGTATACACAGTTAGACAGTTAATGTGACTAACAGTGGCATCTGTTGAACAGGTGTCTGCAGAACCTATAGTCTGTTCTACCGTTTGACTGTGTAATCATTAGGGTTGTGACAATATGCCTTTCAAAATCATAGATCCTGAAACCATTATCGATGGATTGAATTGAAGACTATTTAATCGTTCTAAGCCAGTGGTATATAGTATTCGATACCATTTCATTTCGTCTATGATGCTCTTAACATCTATGATTTTAAAAGCATATTGTCACAACCCTAGTAATTATGTATGTGTACCTATAAATAACATGTACCTAATTATATATTCGCTAAGAGAGGAATGATGAAGTAAATAAAATTTGGTTAAAAATGAGAAAAAGCGTTAAATGTTTTTTTAAGAATATATTTAAAATTTGTTCTCGCTACTAAGTTGTGAAATATATGTATATATATAATTCAAGTAAACTATGCTATTTAAAAATTCATTTATGGTTTATAGGTAATTAACGATGATAATACATACTATAAGATATATTTGTACACATAAACTGGATTTACTTTGAAATAATATATGGTTTGGTACACCTTGGGCAAGTTACAGGTTATCGGACGGTTCTATTTTTCCGATCATATAAAAAATATTTAGATAATAATAGGTATTCTTAATTGGTATCCATGAGACCTTCATGTATCATGGAAACCAATTAAATTAAAAGTTAAATAATTATTACTATATAAATTCTTATACGATCGAAGATGTGGAACCGTCCCATAACTGGTAACTCACCCAATGTATATAGGTTAGTATTTAGTATGTTACCCTTGAGTCAACCCTTTTAGCACGTCAGTGTAACCATATGTCACCTTTAGAAAGGTAATAGGAAACTAGAAGGTACACACATACGGAAAAATCAAAATATTGGGAATCAATAATAACAATAGATGTATAATTTTCACTGGTAAAATGCAAATGTGATTTTTTTAATGTAATAGATAAAAAGAATATTTAGTTACTTTTCGTTGATGATTTAATTATTTAAAAAAATAGTTTTAATTAAGATGCTAATTTTTCTTTAATTTATTTTCCTAATTAAAAAATGAAGAATATTGTTAAAATATTATCTCTTTAAAAAAATTATAATTTTTTCTGAAATATGAAAGATAAGTAAAAAAAATTTATAAAAATCACAGATTTTATGTAAGTAAAGAAAGAAAAAATACCCACTTTCCTATGAAATAATAGAATATTCCAATTTGTCAATAATATCTAATTTTTGACGTAATGTGAAGGGACTTATTTTTTTTTTTTTTTTTGAATCAACATTTCCAAATCAGAAGCCATTAAATTAGGTTTAATTAATCGTAAAATGTGATAGTAATCTATAATAAGAAGGTAACAATATATTATAGAACAAAAATGACACCTTTATAAAAGAAAATAAAAAATGCGTCCATAAAAAATGTTTCCATAAATTAGGAAAATCCGTAAATTTTGTTGTCCATAATTGTGGAATCTTATTCTTTCCACACTATCATTTACCGGTCATTGAACCTGACAGTTTATTATTGTTTTCTACAACCAATTACACTCTATTTAATACATAAAACAATAAGTTTATTGACCTTAAATCACCAACACAACCCAGTCCCTTTTACAGAGCAAATGGACGCAAAAGTGGACGAAAATGTTACACGCGACTGTTTCGATCTCTCGACATTTTTTGAAATAAGAGAAAATATCGACTAGGAAGTTGCTGACAGAGCAAAACGGTAAGAAAACAGGAATTATCAGAGGTAATTAAAGATGAATTAACCAATTAAAAGCTGAAAACATAGAAACAAATATTGCGGAATGTGAAATATACAACAAAACTGCTTCAGACTTCCTGGTTGGGGGAAATTTGAATGAATTAGAGTATTTAGGAGTACAGGGTAAATATACTATCAGAGAAAAGAGTCACTGTAGTGATATAATGGAATTAAGTATTTTGATATATCATATATAATATTTTCAGTTATTTGTGAAGTCAAAGAAACGTGATTTTTTACATTTCCATAATTATACTTTACTAATTGCAATGCTTGTAGATATTTTAAAATTTGTATGGTTTTACGATAACAAATTTGTAAGATTTGAAAATAGTAGGAAATTAGAAAACTGTTATTGGAGAAATTAATATCATGAGGAGACTATTTTTTGATGGTACATTACAATTTTAAACTTGAATATTCAAATCTTCTCTAAAATCTTCTTCTTCTTCTCTAAAATCTTGAATTTTAATTTATAATTTATTAAATAAAATAAGAATCACATTTCCGTTATGATTAATTAAACTTTATTCAATTATACTTATATAAAAAAATATTATTTATAATTAATATTATCATTCCAAAATATAATATACATTATTAATCGAAAAATACGAATGTTATATCCAAATATTCATAAAATAACGTTGTTCTAAATATTCACCCATGCATTCACTCCGTTTTACTGCCCAAGTGCCCACATATGCAACAGTTTAAATTAACTCATTTCCTTAATCAAGCTCCTTCTTACCCTGTGTGAGTCACCCTATTTGTTAGAGGTAACAAAAACAACTCACTTTAATTGATGATAGTATGTCTAAATAGTAATCTTCTATACTAGAGTAAGAGCAGCGTCCGTCCGTGTGTCACACTATTAAGAAATTACCCATGCAACTATGACACATTGTGCCAACATGGGCACTAGATGGTTAGATGGGCAAGAGATGGCAGACTGAAAAGTAGCCTAGAAATTACATTGGTTTGCACTGGTTTTCCATTCTCATTGAATGTTACCTTGCGAGAAAGTTGATTCAATGTGACGAATCCATCCAAGAATTGTCATACTGGCCCAACCTGATTAATATACAACGTATCAATATTATATGGCGGAAACTTGATTAACATATGAGCAACATCTTGTGCCAAGATGGTTTCAGCATAACAGCCCATGCTGTCACCATGTTGGCCCATTTTGCAAATAACCACACAGTACCAATACGATTTGTCAATCTAGTGCCCCATTAACTTGTGTTGTTTAGGAAGTGTAGTACCCGTCAAAGAAGACGGACCACATTTTAAATTTTTTTTTTTAATTATCTGGATTTCTTTTGATATCCAAATTTTATCCAATTTTTTTGTCTAATATTTTATTATATATTTTTTATTCAAAGAAATAAAACAACATTTTTTTAATTCTATAAATATGTATCCATAATATACGTATTTGCATTTAAATTAATATATATTCAACAACAGATACTGTACTAGTATATGTATAACGTAGGTAGGATTTAAAAAAAACTGTTTATTGTTAGTTTTGCCTCTTTAAGATTCATCAATTAATTCCAAAAAAAAATCTTTGATAAAAAATTATGGTATGGCAATCGTTTTTTAGTGAAGGAAGCCACTAATAATAGTATAAGGTTCCATCATACTTTTCCCTCTGGGAATATTATATATTAATAAACAAAATAAAATCATTACGTATATTCACAATAATTATTTGTTAATAATAACAACTTTTTTATATATATATATACAGGGTATATAATCATAGTGTTCGACAATTTAAATTTAAGTAATTCCCTTAATATTGGTTCGATTTCAATTCCGTTGATTTTAAAACAATCTAAACAGATTATTTTTTTGTTAATTAGCTCTGTATAATATATTTCATTTCTGATGAATCCCCATAGAAAGTAATCACGAGGTGTAATATCAGGTGATTTTGGTGGACACGTAATGTTCATGTCCTTATCTGAACCTCTGCCACTCCACCTGTTTGGAACCTTTTCTTTCATCCACTTTCTGGCAGTTCTTGACCAATGAGGTGGGACCTCCATATTGCATAAGAGAATATTTTTCTAAAACTAGTACAATCGAAAAAGCAGGCCAAAAGACAGACTTGAGTAAACGGAGATAATTACCACCTACTTATATCAATAAAAACTGGGCCGAAATTTCCCCATCCTATATGGTTGCCCACACGGTTTTTCGAGGTGAATATAGTGGATTCACTTATATAATAAATAAAATACTAAAGTATTGATATCTGTAAAATAACCGAGTTTAATTTAAACCAATATATCCTATGTTATTAAAGCTTAAAATATGGAATTAATAGTGCGATTATTTACCCCATATACATTATATAATTCCTTCAGAAACAAAGAATTAAATGTTATCAACATTTAAGTAGTGTCTTCAATAACACTCAATATAAGTACATTATATAGTTCCTTAAGAAACAAAGAATTAAATGTTTTCAATATTTAAGTAGCGTCTTTGATAGGGTTTAAGCAGTCTCGTTTACAATCTTCAGAGGGTATAAATTGTCATATTCATATCACTTAGAGGGCTAAGTAACCTGACTCCGTGTTATGTTTAGAGCATAAAAACATACAAAGACAGACCCAGATCGTGAGAACATACTCTCTAGGAACTGTTAAAGGTAAACATAATAATAGGTGAGATCATCTTTAATTGGAGAGAACTTTATTACTGAAAATTTAAAATAAATTGTACTAATTGTAAATACTGTCAGAGAAAAAAGTCACTTGATGTACTATCAGAAAAAAGAGTCACTGTGATGATGTACTATCAGAGAAAAGAGTCACTGTGATGATGTACTATCTGAAAAAAGAATCACTGTGATGATGTACTATCAGAAAAAAGAGTCACCGTGATGATGTACTATCAGAGAAAAGAGTTAAAAAAACAGTTTACCAATATCTGTTATTTTCAAATGTTAACAAATCTGTCGTCGTGTACCCAGACCAATGTTAAAATATCTACAAGAATTACAATTAGTAAAGTTTCATTTTGGAAGTTAGCGTGAAAAAATCATTTCTTGACTGTACATCGAATTAAATTGGGATATGCTATACGAACCAACATGATACAATTGATTGGCATTAATTAATACGGTAACCATTCAATTGTCGGACACCTATATAGTACTCGAAAAGTGTGTTTTTAACATATTGAATTGATCTGATATATAGTAATTTCTGATTGACCTACGCATGACCCAATATCAACATCCGATTATTGTGACCGTAACAAATTCCCATGAACTGGGACGTTATCTTATACGTATTTTTTTCTCACAGATATTTAGGACCATAAAATTAAATAAATATATTTACATAATTATCATTCCACAAAAACTGATATAAAAATACCCCTTGTTAAAGTTTTCTCAAACGACGAAACATAATCTTGTGTCAATTGTAGATAGGCAAAAATATTTCCCGTCAAAATTAGAATGATGATAATAATTTCTATTTAAATAACTACCCATTTTTTTATCGAGAAGGGAAAAGGATATTCAATAATTTTCAATATGGTCCTTTTAAATTATATCATTTTCTATAACATCCTGACTCCCTGAGATAATTAACTCCTGATATATGTATACCAATTGTAATAATACAAAGAAACCTAATTAGAAATTGTAACCTATTTTGAAGCCTATAGGTACACAGCCTGTACAAATTAACCATTGTGGCACTACCCCAATGATCGTACCTACCCTCATATCCAGTTACTCTTGCTAATCCCGTCGCCAGGTGTGCTAATGTTTGTAAAAGCTAAACAAGCTGCCCTTTCATTCATCCGTCCGTCCATCCACCCCGCCTCACGCACCTCCCCTCCCCTATTCTGCGGAAAATCTGTGACAGCAACAGGCGTCACCTACCATGAGCGTGACGTCAGCTAGGTACGTACGCGTATCGATTTGGAAAAATCAATGCTTATTTTTTGAAAGAAATACATAATATATGTTGAATGATAGTGTTATTGTTCGTTTTTTCCTGTATTTAACATAAAGATTTGAAAAAAAGTAATCAATGCTTATATATAGTAAGATTTTACATAATTTATGTTGAATGATCGATGTTTTTTCACTGTTAAAGATTTAAAAATATTGAATCATATGAGAGGATAATTCTTTAATCGTTTTGCACTACCAAAAAACGTTCATAGTGTGAAATTAAACAGACAATTGGTCATTATAATGGAGGTGTTCAAATACAATTCCTAGTTGTTTCAGCTCAAGTCAGAGCTGTATAAGTGTCCTATAAGTTCAGCAAACTTTGCTTCCGAATGACAGAATCTGAAAGACTAATCTACACACGCGGGTGACGGTGTTACAAAAGAACCCCGAGTTACAGCATAATGGATCCTTGGCTATCGCTTATCTGGACTGTGGGACCCACTGGAGTCTGGGTCCACGAGGGTAAGTAATTGAAAGTAAATCAATGACCAAAATTGAGAACAAATTTGGAATTTAGAATACAAGGTATGAAAGTTGATACCTACATTGTCAATTTTTAAGTTCGTAAAACTAATTTCATTTTGATATTAATAATCGAAAAGAAGATCAAATTGATAAAGAACCTTTATCTTGATTCAGTTAAAAGAATAATATTCATACATTTAGGTAGTGTTCAAAAAGGAAGACTAGATTTCTGTCTGTTAGTCACTAAGATTTTTGTGTGTTAGTCACTAAGATTTCTGTCTGTTAGTCACTAAGATTTCTATCTGTTAGTCACTAATATTTCTGTCTGTTAGTCACTAATATTTCTGTCTGTTAGTCACTAAGATTTCTGTCTGTTAGTCACTAAGATTTCTGTCTGTTAGTCACTAAGATTTCTGTCTGTTAGTCACTAAGATTTCTGTCTGTTAGTCACTAATATTTCTGTCTGTTAGTCACTAAGATTTCTATCTGTTAGTCACTAAGATTTCTGTCTGTTAGTCACTAATATTTCTGTCTGTTAGTCACTAAGATTTCTGTCTGTTAGTCACTAAGATTTCTGTCTGTTAGTCACTAAGATTTCTGTCTGTTAGTCACTAAGATTTCTGTCTGTTAGTCACTAAGATTTCTATCTGTTAGTCACTAAGATTTCTGTCTGTTAGTCACTAATATTTCTGTCTGTTAGTCACTAAGATTTCTGTCTGTTAGTCACTAAGATTTCTGTCTGTTAGTCACTAAAATTTCTGTCTGTTAGTCACTAATATTTCTGTCTG
Organism: Caprella mutica; assembly: GCA_947561585.1. Lineage (NCBI taxonomy): Eukaryota > Metazoa > Arthropoda > Malacostraca > Amphipoda > Caprellidae > Caprella > Caprella mutica. The sequence goes on along the minus strand of CANNZV010005160.1, from coordinate 43,124 downwards.
TTAGTCACTAAGATTTCTGTCTGTTAGTCACTAAGATTTCAGTCTGTTAGTCACTAAGATTTCTGTCTGTTAGTCACTAAGATTTCTGTCAGTTAGTCACTAAGATTTCTGTCTATTAGTCACTAATATTTCTGTCTGTTAGTCACTATGATTTCTCTCTGTTAGTCACTAATATTTCTATCTGCTAGTCACTATGATTTCTGTCTGTTAGTCACTAAGATTTCTGTCTGTTAGTCACTAAGATTTCAGTCTATCAGTCACTAAGATTTCTGTCTGTTAGTCACTAAGATTTCTGTCTGTTAGTCACTAAGATTTCTGTCTGTTAGTCACTAAGATTTCTGTCTGTTAGTCACTAAGATTTCTCTCCAATGTCCCTACACTTAGAATCCTACACTAAGATTTCTCTCCAATGTCCCTACACTTAGAATCCTACACTAAGATTTCTCTCCAATGTCCCTACACTTACAATCCTAGATTTCTATCCAGTGTCCCAACACTTAGAATCCTACACTAAGATTTCTTCAAGTTATCACTAAGATTTTTGTACATTGGACACTATATGATTTCTGTGTCCCCACACTTACAATCGTAGTACACAAAGAAGAGTGTGAAAGTTTTCCCACAGACTCACCTACAGCTTCAGAGATGATGATGCCTGCCCTCATAGCTTCCCAAATCAGAGCAATTGTCCTCGCCTATCGATCGGTAGAGGGGCCACGGCAGATGCGACCGAGTGAACGGTGATCACAGCATCGGTGCACCAGCCCGGGCACGTGTTTATGTGCTTTACCTAGGTTAGGTGCAGGGGAGTGTGTACGGACGATAAACTTCTGTGATCATGAGGGTCATGATAGATTCACCACTTCTGTGTCCAGGGAAACTGAGAATAAGAAAAAGATCATTTTTATAGGTTTATGTACCTCAGATTTAAGAGGTTTAGGGGGAAGAACCGTATCAGTATTTACTATAGGGTTGTGACAGTATGCTTTTAAAATCTTAGATCCTGAAAATATTATAGACGGAGAAAATTAAAGAATATTGAATCGTTCTGCACCAGCGGTATATAGTATTCGATACCATTTCATTTCGTCTTTGATATTCTTAAGATTTATGATTTAAAAGCATATTGTCACATCCGTGGTGATTTACTAAAACGTACAATCGACAGAATTGTTATTTACTAATACATATTGAGTATATAAGAATATAGATCAGTTTTAGAGGGAAGTAGAATGAAGTTAAGAATGAAAAATAATCAAAATTGTAGAATTTTCTTAAACATTTAAAAAAACTGAAAATTGACACCAGATGAGGCAAGTAGATTTAGAAAGAAAATATAAATTTTCTTTTAAAATATCCACATAGGTAATTGTTACTTTATCTTTCCTATGGGTCAATCATCCAAAATATATATACATCTTCAAATCTTTGTTTACAAATCATGTAACTATACCAAGAGCAAATATTATTTCGCCCTTTAAATATTCTATAGCCCACCGTGATTTCACTCTGGGTACTTCATACATATATTAATTACAGGTACACTCAGGTATTTGATAGAATCTGTACAACGTCCTCTTGTTCGTATATAATACAAGAATATATAAATTTCCATATACGTATACCGATATCTATATACATGAAAGGAAGGAGCATATTAAATTGAATCCAGAGGTATTGGAATTAAATTCATATGCATCCATTGTGTATGGGTTCACTTATGGTTGGAATATTGGTCAAATATATAGATACCTATGAGACTACATTGGGACTGTATCCAATATGTAGACAAACCTAGAGTAGACTATACAGGTATCCTGTTTAAAAATGTGTTATCAATATTGATAATTGAAGATCCTCTACAACTTATTGGATTATTATATTTTATTTTGCTCTTGCCAATAGAACATGAAATAAATTTTTATAAATAAATTTTCATTTATAAATTGAATTACGGATCGTATATTATGGTCCGCGCAATTTTCCGAATTTGTGCAATTTTAAGAGTGCGCTGCGTGGATTCGGCATTTTGCAATTGCGGAGAAATTTCGAGATTGCGCAAGGGTCGAGTGCGCGAATTAGACATTAAGTTCTCTTTAGCTAACTAACTCAAACTTAATCAACAATATATGAACATATTTATAAAATTAATGTTTTTTTTTCACTAGGTGGCTACTTTTGGTAAAAAATGTGTGCAACAGCAAACTATTCAGCAACCCACAATATTGAATAACAAATAAATATGAAATTAACTAATTTTAAAGTGGCAACCTACTTAAATCAATATCCAAATAATTATGTATAGCTTTTACTACCATATTTCAATGAAATGAGCCAATTAAATGCATAAATTGATTATCTCCTCCATCAGAGTTATTATAGTCCTGCTTCATACCATTTACGAGCTTTGCACAATCTTGAGATTACCATGCATTTTCAAAGTTCATAAAAACGCCCAGCGCGTTCTTAAAATAGTGCAAGTCGCTAAATTTCGAAGAACATGTATACTTTATTACTACCTTTATATAGATGTAAACATGTACTTATAATAATCTAAACAAAATAATCTACTAGCATAGATTATTATGGTAGTCTTTTTTAAATTGATGATACTCAAGAATCTTATTATCAGAGTGAACAGGATCTTTTAAACTGAACATTCAAAATGTTAAAAATAGCAACCTAGTTAATCTTCTATGGTTGCACTCTAATATTTTATCTGGGGTTTTTCCTAAGGAGGGTACTTATCTGACAGACAATGTGTTTTTTTCAATACGTGCTACTGTTCAACAGACATGGATGATCCTTTAACTGTATAATTAGGTAGCTTTCAAGATCTAATACCCTTATGCTCTTTAATAGATAAAATATATAATTTACATATCCTTATCAAGTTGCATAGATGATAAACTTATATGAAAATTATAGTTTTGATTAATTGAAATAAGAGAGATAAGATTTTTGATATATATAATTAAACCTAAGTAGCTCAATGAAATGAAAACGACTTGTGTAAATACTGTATAAGAACACACTTCTATTTCTTCAATCTTATCAATGACCACTTAATATGAAGATGCTACCGTATTACTTACATTATGAATATAAATCCTTATGAATATTTACAATCATCAAAACCCTTCATTATAGTTTCAAAATTCATCTGCATAAAAAGAGTAGAGTTCGCGTGAAAATATTCGCTAGAAAATTAAACCTCCGCTAATATTTTCCGACTAAAGCCACTCCTGTCACCTTATTTTCGACGTAGCCAAATTCCCGCCATTGTTCTCATCACAAATTAAAATTGCTCAATTTGCTTCATGGTAAGATGGTGCCACAGTCTTTAATCAAGAACTCCGCTATTCTTACCTAAAAGCGCACACACGAGGCAAAGTGGTGGACCTAGTACCGCACCTTGTGGGACTCCTGTGTGAGAACGCAGATGTGGCTCAGAGTTTCTTATTTCAGGGGCTAAAAAGACGTGTCATCCCTTTGAATTCGAGGGTCTGGAAAGAGGGTAGGGATAAAAAGAAAATAATTTGTTAGTCGTCATCAAAAAACTCGAAGGTGAAAGACTGGGAAGTTTGCTTTTAATCATCTAGATATGAGGTACCGTTCGTGAAATAGATCGGAATAAGCTTCTTATGATAGGCGTTATTATTAATTAGATTCAGTTCTACGTGAAGAAAAATAATTAACCAAAATTGATAATTATTGTTTCCATATATAGACTAATTTTAATGAAAATTGTTGATAATCCTAGAAAAAAACAATAATTATTTCCATCAATACTTTCAATATGTAGATAATTAAGTTGTTGCATCTTGTTGAGAAGAAATTCATTTATTCAACCGATATTAAGGCAACCTGTAGAATCTACTTAAACATTTAGATTACCTATATTTAATCTACAAAATAGTAGAGAGTAGAAAATAGTTATTTAAATGATTTTATATTCATAAAAACTTGGATATAAACACTGTGCTACCTACCTAGATTTGAAGATGAGTGAGTAGGTACCTAGGTAGCTACATTTTCAGAATTTACGTTCTAGGTTTGGATTGACACAGTGAATGCTGCAGGATAAGTTGTAGAGAGAGGGGGAATGAACGATTGTCATGATAATGGTGAGGGCTGAATACAAAGGCATGTGAGGGTAGGCGATAACTACAATAACGACAATAACACAAACGCAATAATGGCACAATACTGTTCTTCTTCCACTGAGATATCATTGGATACCACATGCTGTATAATACACTAGGTATCAAATTCTAAAAAAATACAGTTGATTATTGTAAAGTTTTATTCTAAAACACGATTGTAATATTTTTTAATGATTTTTAAGATGTTTTAGGAATATTCACTAGAAGAATATAAAATGCGAATCATACATTACACAATTTTTTTAAGATTATTCATTAGTAAAATTAGTAAGTGCAGATATTTTTAAGATTATTCATTAGTGACTTTAGTAATTGAGGATATTTTTGATGACACTATTGATTAATTCCCACAATGATGACTCTTTCCCCCTATCCAGGTTATTGGTCCCCATCCCTCTCCTTCCTTTTGCTAATCGCATCTGACTCCTAATAAATCAAAGCCTGATGGGACCCAAAGACGGCAGCCACGTGCAGACCTGCCAGGGAACGGGCAAACTACGTGAGGAACGGAAACTACGTGAGAAACGGAGGAAAAACTTCGTGAGGATTGGAGGGCAAACTACGTGAAAAATGGACGGACAACTACGTGAGGAGCAGAAGAAAGACCACGTGAGGAACGGAAAGAAATCTAAGTGAAGAATGGTGGGAAAACTATGTGAGGAACGGAAAGAAGACCACGTGAGGAACGGAGGGAAAACTACGTGAGGGACGGAGGGAAAACTACGTGAGGATCGGAAAAATTACGTGGGAAATGGGGGAAAATTTACGTGATGAGTATTGGCAAACTACGTGAGAAACGGAGGGAAAACTACGAGAGGAACAGAGCCAAAAATACGTAAGGACTTGATGCAAAACTACGTGAGGCATTGATGCAAAACTACGTAAGGCATTGATGCAAAACTACATGAGGAATGAACCCAAAACTACGTGAAGGATTGATGCAAAACTACGTGAGGAATGGATGCAAAACTACGTGAGGAATGGATGCAAAGCTATATGAGGAATGGATGCAAAGCTACGTGAGTGATTGATGCATAACTACGAGAGGAATGGATGCGTAACTACGAGAGGAATGGATGCAAAATTACGTGAGGAAATGATGCAAAGCTACGTGAGTAATTGATGTAAAATTACGTGACGAATGGATGCAAAAATAGAATAGCGGCAAACTACGTATAAGAAAAAGAATGGAGAGGGCAATATACGTGAAAAATTTAGGCGAACTACGTGAAGTATGGAGGGAACTAACGTGAAAATTTTAGGCGAACTACGTGAGGAATGGAGAGGGTGAGGAATGAAGGAAAACTACGTGAGGAAAAAAACTGCCCAATTACGTGAAGAATGGATCGGACAAATTAACGTGTTGAAGAGAGCGCAAACTATATAAGTAATAGAGGCAAACTATATGTATAAGGAATAGAGGCCAACTATATAAGGAATAGAGGCACACTATATAAGGAATAGAGGCCAACTATATAAGGAATAGAGGCACACTATATAAGGAATAGAGGCAAACTATATAAGGAATAAGGCCAACTATATAAGTAATAGAGGCAAACTATATAAGGAATAGAGGCCAACTATATAAGGAATAGAGGCAAACTATATAAGGAATAGAGGCCAACTATATAAGGAATAGAGGCAATCTATATAAGGAATAGAGGCCAACTATATAACGAATAGAGGCACACTATATAAGGAATAGAGGCCAACTATATAAGGAATAGAGGCAAACTATATAAGGAATAGAGGCCAACTATATAAGGAATAGAGGCAAACTATATAAGGAATAGAGGCAAACTATATAAGGAATAGAGGCCAACTATATAAGGAATAGAGGCACACTATATAAGGAATAGAGGCCAACTATATAAGGAATAGAGGCAAACTATATAAGGAATAGAGGCAAATTATATAAGGAATAGAGGCAAACTATATAAGGAATAGAGGCAAACTATATAAGGAATAGAGGCAAACTATATAAGGAATAGAGGCAAACTATATAAGGAATAGAGGCAAACTATATAAGGAATAGAGGCACACTATATAAGGAAAATGGCCAACTATACGTGTAAAAGATAATGGATGATTTATTGGATTAAATAATTTTTAAAATGGAATAACGAATTATCAACAACATCAATATTTCTCTTCAACAACATCAATATTTCTCTAATGAAACTCAGTATCGTTCTAGAATGCAAGTCACTAAGTTTCATTCAATATCTAAACACAAATCCATCTCTCCAATCATACAATATTTATTCCGTGAATATACGTCGATGCATGCGGATAAATAAACAACATTTCTGCTGACCTAGAATTTGCTGTAAAGTAATATCGAAATTATGCTCAGATGTGTACACACAATTCTCCTAATATAGAAAAATGCGAGCGAGCTTCAATATTCGGTGCATATTGTTTAGTCGGGAGAGGCCTCTTGAGTTAATATTGGAAACAACATAGGTCATTGGTAGCCTGTTATGGTAGCTATCAAAAGTTGCTGACTTCGCACATCCCTAATGTTATGACCAACTATAATAATAACAGTAATGCTAGCTAGCCTCAAATCCAGGTCTCCGTGGGCTATCCTACAGTCTACCATCAGAGAATTAGGTATCAATGGCGCAGTAGAACTCCTCTATAATGGATTCCTCTATAGTGAATTAGGCTTGAGTGAGGAAGTAACCTCTATAGTGAACTGTCAGCCTGTCATGAATGGCCATCAGATTTATAAAATTAATTGGCATTTTATGGTAGACTAAAAAAATTTGGTCACTGTAGTGGCTACTTCCTTTGAACACTACATTCACTATACATGATTTCATTATAGAGGAGTTCTACTGTACTTGTATCCCTAGATGGGGTTCTAGGGATACAAACCTCGATGAAATGGTTAGGACTGGTGGAAGATTTAGGTGATGATGGTACTGGACCATCAGACTTCACTTAGGAATATCTTTAGTTTTTCTATCTCGGCAAAAACGTCTGTAAGTCATGTAGGTTTTCACATCCACGGGATAAACATTGGCCGAATACTGGCAGTTTATTGAAGGCAATGCCTAACGTATTGCATCACTAAGAGGCATTTATTATGTATGTAATGAAAGTCATCTGCATAATCATACCTAAATAATTCATGGGTGAACCATACTAATAGAGTTTTTCCCTAGTTGGGTGTACGTATTACAGCCGCTTTCCATGGTTATTTTCCATGTTGTTGGTATTGCAAAGTAAGTTATATTATAACAGGATAAGAAATATATAAATACAAAACTGGAAGTAAAATTCGTGAAACCAATTTCATGGAAAATATTACATATGTCGAAATTATAGAAAAATAATTTATCAAAAAATATTTTGAATTTAAAATTGAATGAAATCAAATGTTCTGGAATATTATTTTTTAACTTTATAGCAAATGATATAAACATAATGGTTATTAATAATATATAGGAAATTATATATAGTAACTTCCGTTCTCCATTCTCTATCAGTGTAATTATAGTATATAAGTATAGGGGCGGGTTTTGGTAGGTGTAGATATAGGAACAAAATGTATGACAGTGGACATATGTACCCGATGAGAAAGGTATGGTGGGGCCATAGAAGATAGGCTCCTCCTTGATCTTCTATGGCCCCACCATAACTTTGGGGAAACTCAATCATTAGTTGTATCGTTGGGTAAATTACGAATTATCGGACAGTGCCATATTTTTTCTTCACAGTGACTCTTTTCTCTGATAGTACACCATCACAATGACTCTTTTCTCTGATGGTACATCATCACAGTGACTCTTTTCTCTGATAGTACATCATCACAGTGACTCTTTTCTCTGATAGTACATCATCACAGTGACTCTTTTCTCTGATAGTACATCATCACAGTGACTCTTTTCTCTGATAGTACATCATCACAGTGACTCTTTTCTCTGATAGTACATCATCACAATGACTCTTTTCTCTGATAGTACATCATCACAGTGACTCTTTACTCTGATAGTACATCATCACAGTGACTCTTTTCTCTGATAGTAAATCATCACAGTGACTCTTTTCTCTGATAGTACATCATCACAGTGACACTTTTCTCTGATAGTACATTATCACAGACTTTTTTCTCTGCTAGTACATCATCACAGACTCTTTTCTCTGCTAGTACATCATCACAGTGACTCTTTTCTCTGATAGTACATCATCACAGTGACTCTTTTATCTGATAGTACATTATCACAGACTCTTTTCTCTGCTAGTACATCATCACAGACTCTTTTCTCTGCTAGTACATCATCACAGTGACTCTTTTCTCTGAT
>CANNZV010005160.1:0-29079 GCA_947561585.1 Caprella mutica | reverse complement strand
AACAATAGCATAATGATTTAAATTTATAATTTCTAAGCAAGATGGTGAAAGTAAATCAAAATTCAAGATTTTTGAGCTATGACGGTATTGAAATTAATGAGCAATACCTTCTCTTACCTAGATCAAACTTTTTATCCAAATATAAGCTGTTCTTTATTAATAATAATTGCAAAATATAGATCATAAATAAGAACTCGTATTATAAATTAATTTATTTGTGCAATATTGAATTGCTATACCTATTATAATTATATTAGTAAGATAAATTTATATTGATGTTTAATCCTATTCATAGTAGTAATATATTGTGTTTTATTTGGATAATTTTTAACTTTATCTGTTATTATGTATGTAATAAGGTGTTCCTTTAAATATAAACTTCTTGTAGCTAATCATATTAAATCATTTGTAAACTATTTAATCTTCATTATCCATTACTTTTTATTGTGTATCATATGTTCTCCGGTGATCTAAAATCAAAGTAGCTTCTATCCTCCACATGCATGTTATTGGTCTCAAATAACTTCTTCCGGTTTGGAGATGTACCTAGGCTCAACTGAATGAAAGAAGCGTTCAGAGAGCCTTCTAGCTACAGTACAGCCTGAGGCCATACACCCTCAGCGTCAGCCCATGCTCTACTGTGATATCCTTATTGAGAAAACTCCACACAAGATCCGTCCTCTCGGGTACATCCCACCTACCAATTAATTACCTGACCATATCAAAAGTCTCTTATTAAATAATTCATTTAGTCTTGCAACGACTCCCACAGACCCGTGAGAGGGTTTAGTTACTGCCTAACTAATGCCGTCTCCGTTGAAACGGTAGGAGGTGAATTGGTTGATTAAATAAGTTTTAATTATTAGTTTAGGTAGTGATGGTGCAAGGTGGTGTTTGTGTTGTATTCCCTCGCCGACCAATAGGAGTCGCTGTAGCAGGTAAAAGGGACGAACTTTGTGTGTAATTCAGTCATTGCAGCGACTGCCGTGTTAGGGAGAGCACGCGTGTGAGCGTTGCTGCGCACGTTACTACCTACTACTATTACCTACTCTTTATTTTCCCTTTTTGTCCATCCTCCCTTTTTCTATATTCAAGTTTTAATACTCTCTATGTGTGTGTATAGTCATCGAATTTTTGACATTGCCGCGCTACTAGCTAGATATCTATTCTCTGGACACTTTCGTGATATATATTAAAAGTGCGCCTTCAAAAGTTCAACTCAGTTGGAAAGAGACAAAAGTTCACAACGATTTGATGAACACTTTGAAAATTGGCCTAATTCGTTTGTGATGAACAGAAAAACTGAACTACGAAGAATCTTGTGTACTATCTTTGAAAATATTTCTGAATCCTGCACTCTTCTTTCAAGCTCCTGAAATTTCGCCTTCGGAACAATTTTCGTCAAGATACCTACGCTACTAATGTAAACATATTGTGCTACCAAAGTGCCATTATATATTTGTTGTAACATATATATGAAAATTAGTGCTTATAGCTATTCGATGTTGATGCCTAGTCGTTTCTATAGAAAAAAGAAACGGAACATTTAAAACTGATAAAAAAAAACATTTAATACGAATCCATCCAGTATTATTTAATTTTTAATGAACTTGCGTACCTAATTTGAAAACAATTACTGGAGAACGAGGTGCTAACTTGAAACAACATTAATGTGCTAAAATTGAGTGCCTGAAGTACCTAAATAGAAACATACCTACCCTCTTTAAAGTACCAAATAGTTGTTAATTTCATGTTCTGAACTACCTACTCTTACAATGGCTGGAGTAGGTACTCTATACGCTCCACACAATAACTACTCCGACTCCATGCGTCTCTGGAGTGTTGGAGTACTCAATCTACTCTGTGAGTATATTTTTTACGTTATATATTAATATTCCACTCAATATTTACTCTTAATATAATTTTTTTCTATACCTAAATAATGTTCTAACTCTTATTAACAAAAACAGTTCTATATATTTTTAGGAAGTAAAATAATATAAAATAATGTTGCAATTTTATAGGTGAATAATATTTTATACCATTATATTGGTTAATTTTGCTACTGAAATATAAAGGTAATAATAAATTTTAACATTATTTAGCTATCTAGATCTCCATCTTTAGTTGAACCAACAAATTTTTTTAAAATTATATATTATCCTAAAAATTCCGCATTTTTCTTTTTTAATTAATCACAAATTTAATATTTTGTTCTGGATGATGATTTTAAAAATGTGATACTAATTACTACTTATTATTTGATTAATTTGCTCAATTTCAAATTTTCAAAACATATGAAATTTTCATTATTAAATCATTGTCAATTTTATGTTTTGAAGCAAGATAAAATTTATTTTATTTTTAATATGAAAGCTTCAAAAATAATTGTTTGTAATTAATAGTATGCAACATTTAAATTTTATTTATTGGTGATAGCTACCATATATTAAAAAACTAAGTTATATTTTAAATTAAATTATATCTGATATGTTGAAATATAGGATTATTAATCTAATAATTTCCAATTTGATGCTTCAATTAAATATATATTATTATTTATATTTTTGCAAACAATAATCTAATTTTTTCAATTAATATATTTAATTGGTTTACATTATATTATTGTTTTTATGTATCTGTTTTTTATACTCTTTATTCACCTATTTATTTATTTTTTAATTAGTTAAATGTTTTATTGTTTAGTGTATTTTACTCTTTAATTCATATTTCTCTTCTTAACTACTTTTATTCATTTTGAAATTATTTTTATTTCTAATTGTCATTTAATTAATTTTTTGTTTGTAATAATTTTAAATTTTTGACAATAGAATTTTTTGTTATTCTTATTTGTTTATCTTGTAAATTTATATGTTTTTAGATAATGATTTACACTTCTTTTAAGTATACAATTTTAACTTTACAAAAAAGTGCAAAAATCATTAATTTATTATTGGATTTTCTACAGCCTTATTTAGTTACATCCATCTATTTAAAATAGGTTTAAACTAAACTTTATTTACAATTCAAAACTGTATTTAAAATCATTTTACCATGTTTTCATAAAACATTTATCAACAAAAACGATCTAATATAATTCTTATTTGAAAGCTTCTATACCCAAAATTTACCAAACATCAATATAAGTAAAATTCTTAGGTATCTACATGATTTATTTTGACTTATTTCACATAAAATCCTAAATGATGATCCGAATCCAAGATATTTTCCAGCATATTCTGTCTCGGAACCTGAATTTTGCCTTACATCTACCTACAGGAGCAAGCTACAACCAAGTCAAGTTATATTGCATCCCTTAATGCGCCCATACATTTTATTGCAGACTTTCAATTTTGATTCTTATTGAGCATATCTGAACTACAGTCACTGCTATATTCATCTCGCTCCCTTTTCTCCATAGGAATAGCATTGCAAACCTGTTTCGACACTCTTGACTACGAATAAAGCGCATGAGGCCGTTGATGCTGTTCCCCTTGTGCTTTAACCGTGTAGTACCCAGTGTGTCACCCAGAGGATGTAGTATCAGAGTGATTCTTTCAAGAACTCCCCCCTGTCTTTTTACATACCTCTTCGTAATGGCAAATTAAATAGCTTTGTATTAGTTCCTTTGATTGCTTGATCTATTGGCAATATAGATGGAAGGGGTAGCTGTTAGATTGTATAATTCATTCAGTGTGACATGATTCATGACGTTGGAGGAAATTCATATGAATAATAGGTACAGATCTTGATTTATTGAATAAACTAGCTATGTATTATTATAAAAATATGTCAAGACATTACTCATGTTGTTATACAAGTAGAGTAAAATCAGTAAAAATCCTCCACTCCTCTCTTTCTATTTAACTAACATTCAATAAATATGACAATAAAAGATACCGCAAAGCTTCTGCGAAAGATATACTGCCTACAGATAGAGTATAAATTTCCACCAAGGGTTACAACAATCAGTTTCTTGAGCTTTTAAGCCTTCATAATGTGTTTTGTTTAATTTTATACATCATTATTCATTCTTTTCTCACAGAGAATCTTCCGAGGTGTTCTAGAATATTTACTGCTACCTACCTTCATCATATTTCACTCAAATAGGTGACTACCCTTAATGAACAGCAGTGAAAACAAATGATAGGAGTTTAATTACCCATCTATATAATTAAATCATTCTAGAAATGCATTAAACAATAGGGCTTAGGTAAGTAAAGAGTTGATAATGAATTTGGGTGCCATCTTTATTCGAGCTGTAAAGAAAGAATGGTCGTAATCTTGTCTATTTTCCATTTTTTCAAAGAGAAATCACCTGCTAAACTTACGTTAGAGCAATTATTTGGGATTAACCTATCAAGTAGCTATAACTCAGGAGAAGATTTCACCTCTTTCACACTTCTCACTAATTCATTTAACTATTTATATATTGATTGCAGAAAATATATTTATTGGTGAAGATAGGATTACAAGAATTCCTTACTTATTATTTATAAGGATTCACGTTTTATAGTTTGTTCATTCATTACCCGATATTAATTAAATAACTAGGGTTCTGTTCAGGGGTTAGATAGGTAGGTACTCGAATGTTCAAGGTAGGTATCTTTGCAGTGAACTAGGGTTCTGTTCAGGAGTTAGATAGGTAGTTGGTATGTTCAAGGTAGGCATCTCACTGTGAACTATCTTTCTAGGTAAGTAGTTGACTATTTTAAGTAGATATCTGTCTAATTCCTATCTTTCTATGTAGGTAGTTGTCTGTTCTAGGTAGGTAGTGTACACTATCTTTCTGTTTTGCAGGTAGGTAGGTAGGTAGCTATCTGTTTCCGCATACCTCCCAACTGCATCTATCAGTTGACTTTGGTGATCAGTGTAATCCCTCACCAAGTTTATAAACAAACCCGTGACATTAAGTACCTAATTATTCTAAGACATAATTCGATCGAGAGAAGTTTTGTTTGTCGTACCTACCTACCTACCTGGCACCTAACTACCTAGATACACCTATTTCAGTAGTGTTATTGCTGCTTAGTTAATTAGTTTTGTACCTGACGGGGTTATAGGAAAACATCATAAACATTGTTTTTCATCCACCTTAACGATATGACTCAGTTTCAATGCGACACTATAGTTTGTTACTAGTTGCGTACTAGTGTGCTGTTGATTTTAAATAGATAATTCACTAGTATCAGAATATTTAAAAGATACAAGCTGATTTATAAACATTCTATTCCCAGGACAGTTGAATCAGTAGAAACAATAGTTCAAGTAGATTCGACGACAGTTTATACAGAATCGGTGACAGTTCAAGCAGAATCAGAAACAGTACAAATATATAAACAAATTATATGATAGTTCAAACAGAAGTGGTATCTGGTCAAGCAAAACAGTACAACTGGACTAGCTAAGTCTGCGATAGTTCAAACAGAATTGGTCACCGTTCAAGAAGAACCAGCAACAGTACAACTGTACTAGTTGAATCTGCGATAGTTCTAAGAGAACTGGTATCCGTTCAAGAAGAACTAGCACCAGTACAAATATACAAGCAAATTCTGTGATAGTTCATGCAGAATTAAGGGACAATTCTAGTGAAATTTGTAACATTTCTAACAGTTTAGGCAGAATCGGCAACCCGTTCAGCTCTACGACGATGGCAAAAGCAAAATTAACGACATTAGACAAATCGTTGACAGTTCAAGCAGTAAAATTGAACAAGAAAGTCAGGTGTTGGAAGTTTTATTAGCAGTAAGTTAAAACGAAACATAATGCAGTCAGTCGTTTCTGCAACCTAATAGTTTAATTCTTCATTAATATCATTAAAAGAACAATAAACTCGCCTGTGCTCAGGTGAACGAGAAAACCTAAATCTGCTATTTAATTAATGAGGTGATTTTTGAGAAAAAGATTGTTTGATTGATGACATTAAGTGGGTAATAAAACTTTTAAATGGCTCTAAAATATTTTTTCAATTGATAATATATGTAGGACATTTTTATTGATCTTTCTAATAGTCACAGTTGTACTAATTGATTTATTTGTTGTACCTGCATTTATACAGTTCGTTTCAGTTATCAGTATCGTTAACGTCGCAATTATTGCCGTATAAAAGCTTAATCAACCGTGTGAAGAAGTGTTATGTTTACATCTATTTTTTGCAAGTTAATTTGATATAGCTACATGAATGGTAGAAATTACACGTGTGTTTATAAAACTATTTGCATTCAGAATATTATGATTGTTTACATAAAATTATTAATAGTTATTATTATGGAATTTTACCACCTACATTCGCCAGCTTTGTAATTTGGTATATCACAAAAAAAAAATTATATTCCACAGATCAATTGTATTCGATTATTAAATGACACCAACAAATTGCTCCTATTGCTATGAATTTGATCTAACTTTGCTGATAAGCAATTGATTGACTACAGAATTCAATTAATGATAGCAATCAATTAAGTTTTAAATTAGATAAACGGTTGCATCCTTTTTTGCCGATACCAATTTGGAGAAGTTGGGTATCTCTTTGTATTCTCTTCAATCACGTAATCTTTGTTAACAAGAATTAATGAAATAATACGGGGTATGTAAGTTATATGATTACACACAGCTACACTGAGCAGATATACTGTAAATACTATCTAGGATATAGTTTAAATATAGCAGTGTAATTCCTCTTTGTGGTGAGGTTGAGCAATAGTTTTAATTATTTACTTAAAGCTGGGATAGATGCTTAATTTAATCTGCGGTCTAGAACCACTTGCACGTTTAGAAGTTCACTTGGAACGAGTAAGTAATTTTACTCGAGTGACTCAGAAGATTAAGTATAGTATGGTTGGAGTTGATTCACTGAATATCTTTACTACAGTCTATTCAGAATCTTCTTAGACTTAGGCATTATTTCGTGTGTAAACTATTCCTAGATTCAATGGTTGACAACTACCTAACGGTCATTTAGGTACAATTGTATCCCACAAATTATTATTGGTGGATACTTTTATCATTCTAATTATTTATTATATAGTTTTTCCTTAAATTAAAGATAATTCGTAACTTACTCTACCTAACAGTAGTTCCTGCGTACAGTGAGTATTTTAATTCCCATTATATAGGAAATGGTTGTATCTATTTGTCATGTTGGTCTGAGTCATTTAGCTAGTATATCATTGATACAACAACATATACAATCGTATCATCAGCTATAGGTTGAACATCTATGGTTACACACCTAGTGTAGGTAGGTATAGTTACTACTTATTTGTTTTTATTTTATGCTGAACTTAAATTAAGAGATAATGATTTCAGCTTTTTTTATATTAAAGGACAATTTTTGAATTACAAAGTATTGTTTTTAGTTATTATATGTAAAAAAATAAACTTCTTCAAAACCTACATATTAAGTATCCGAATCTAAATATTTTTTCGGAGCAAGTAACCGCGGTACCGTTGTTACCGGGACATCGTTGTAATCATTTTAAGTATCAATTCTCGGCGATAGTTTCATAAACACTCTTAGTAATCCTCTAATATTTGATCACTGACAAGGGTGATTTTTATTGCTACTTAACTGAAACCACCTGTGAAGCTCAACCATTTAAATTCATGTTAAACCGCGTCAAGAAAATCTCCGTTTACACGTTCATCTTCCTTGATGATTCTTTGATGAGTTGTATTCACAATAAATTATACCGTCAGTACTAGCATATCACCTGTTTGAAGTTTCCTAGGTGTGTTTATTGCCATCAAAGCTATCTTGCACAGGTAGGTAGTTTTAGCTTTACCAAAGCTATCTTGCACAGGTAGCTTCAGCTTCACCATCAAAGCTATCTTGCACAGGTAGGTAGCTTTACCTCGCACCATTTCTTAACCGTATCAGACGCTTCAAACGTTCATGGCTAATTGAAGTGATAAAGACGCTAGTTTATGGGTTGTATATCTATACTTTGACAAGCTTTTGTGCACTATTGTCAGCGGTGGCATAATTTGCACTAAGATGGACAGGTGTCCGACGAAACTGACTGCAATTTGCTGCCAAGACTATGCAGGTATTCTAGCTTAATCGACAATCTAGAATAAGAGTGTTGGCATTCCTTAGCCGCGATATTCGATCTACTAACTAATTGATCTGCTCTCCTTCATTCACTGGTAGTACAGTTGTGCATTCACTTCATGATTCACAGCATTTTGCGATGTTCATAAATTCTCTTATAGTGTGCAATTATAAACTTCCTGAAGATATATTTGGTCATCATTAATAGTCTAGTAATTAGGTAACTACAAACCTAGCACCACAACTAAGGTTCTTTCATAGAGTTTAGGTGTACCCAACCTAGCGAGGTTATCAAGAGATGCACTCATATTTATAGGTTAGCATCCACCTCCTTCTATGTGACGACATCAATACGCTATGTACTATCTCTATGTACTATCAGAGAAAAGACTTTACAAATACACTATGTACTTTATGTACTATCAAAGAATCTGTAAGATGACTCCAATATACTATGTACTATCAGAGAAAAGAGTTCACAAATACACTATGTACTATCAAAGAATCTCTATGATGACTCCAATACACTATGTACTATCAGAGAAAAGAGTCTTTATTATGAAATCGTAATGTAGTTTGTTCTATCCGCTAGTTTATTGTACAGTGTACTTCATGATTGCTTGATGTTAATTTAAAGAATCACAGTTTTATAATATACTATTTGCATTTTCGAATCATACAAATTTGTCATCGTTTCACCAATTTTAGAATATCTGTGTAAAATATTAACTATGTTCCCCTTTTACTAAAATTACATGTTTTCCTCATAGAAAATCATAAATGAAAATTATTTCGAATATAGATCTGTGTATGGAAATAATTTTGAATACAAATTAGTATATCGCATTAAACTGACATTTTTATTTACATATAAATACTACAAACTACGCATTCAACTCATTCATAGAAAATAGTGCACACTGCGTGAGTTTATGCAATAATTGTACATATATCCTGCAGAATACCTACCTACCTCACGCTACCTAATAACCTAGTGTACTTGCCTAGTTATAGCACTAGGTGCGCTAGTTACGTGTCTAGTTGTTGTTTTCAGGTGTTATCTAGGTATATATTTAGCTGGTATCACCTGACACTGGCTAGAGATGACTTTACCTTGCTAAACCTAATTAGTATTTTTATCTTTAGTTAGGTATGGCGAGGTGCGAATTACCGGTCGGTTTCGCATACAAGAAAAAACGATATAATAATTATTTTAATTTTAATTGGTATCCATGATACCTGCAGGTATCATGGATACTAATAGAAATAATTATTATTATATAGTTTTTTTATATGACCGTATATGTGGAACCGACCGGTAATTCGTAACTTACCCTAAGTGTCATCCACAATTTGAACCACTCTAGTTGCATATTTTTAACACAATACGGTTAACATTTAACGATTCGTTTTCCTAATTTACAACAGGAAAAAATTTCCAATTGCCTGTCGTCAAATGTCGATCTGGTTCTTAGAGTTATCCCTTTCTATGGTTTGTTTACAGTGCCCAGATGTGTTAAGAACATTCCTTTTTTTTGTAATTTCCCAGAACACCTGTTGTACGTAGCTACAGGATGAGTGAGATCACTCACTCAGTCTCGTAGGTACTTTTTGTAAAATTAGGAAATTCTTGAAATTTATCTAATGAGGTTTAGTGTTTAAATATAATTTGAATATAGATAAAAGTAAAACTAAAAATCCCTGTCCTGCTCCATTTCACTTATTTCAATAAAATCGTAGTATGATGATGGTAGTGGTGATAATGGTAATTTTATATATATATATTGTGAAAATAATACAAGAAAAACAAGCTTATATAATAATAAAGATATTTTCAGGTAAAATAATGAAAAGAAATGGGTTAAAACTAACTCAATTGTCGAATCATTACAAAATTCACAAATATCAACTCTCATTGAAATTAACTACTTGTTAAGTAGCATATTTCCCTTATGTGCTATTTCGTTTGAAATATGTTTCAACGTCACAAAAACGTCAGAGCGAAGAACATCGTCACCCCTCGCTGTCAAACCTTGTTTGGTTTACGGATCAGAGTCCTATGTGTACTCTGTGTGTACTTTCTATGTGTAGAATACACATAGGACCTTTGCGGATGGTTGAGGGTTCAGTCCATGTGGTACAAGTGACGTGTTTGAAATAAGAAGTTGTTCCCAAGTGAATCTGTTTGTAATTAGTTCTATTGATCGAATTTCACCAAAAATCGTCTTAACGTTTTTGCCAAAAACCGTCTAACGTTTTGTCAACGTTTTTATCAAAAATCGTACAACCTTTTTTTTCAAAAATTGTTTAACGTTTTTTTTTTAAATTTGACTAACGTTTTTATCAAAACTTTAACTGAATAATTAATTTGAATTCATAAAAATAATTGATAAACTAAAAAGTACTTTATATATCATTCATTTTTCCCAGGCTAGGAAGATTTCTTCCTGGGATACTCCCTTAATATCCCAGGAATAAATCCTTCTTGCATAGGTTACAATTATAGATTCTATCAATTTTCCACTTTAGGTTTAAAGATAGTAATTATTCACCTGTATTTAGCATTGTATTAACGGTAACTAAATTATGTTACCTATGTAGGTGAGAGGTTAACTAACTGTGGAATCCCTAACTGTATAGGTAGCGTCCGTTATCCCTATACACTGGATATCCAAGGTATAAAGTTACATTTCCTGCCTATTATTTTATATCTGATGCCTAGGTACGCTCGCTCTGCATTGGTTGATTCCTCTGTTATTGTGACGTCACTGAATCCACACCAATTCATTGATCGAATTCTCAGTGTAGAGTGTGACGTCACTGTCTATCTTCTTCCTCATTGGTGAGTTGTTTTGTGGGACTGTAACTCATTCAATAACCCGAAAAATATCGAACAACTCACGAAATATCCCGGGAAATTGTAGAATATATCACGAAATATCCCGGGGAATGTAAAACAACTCATCAAATCACCCCCAAATTTTCTAGTAACTCTCGTTTTCTTCTGAGAAAGGAGAGTTACTCACCAACTCATTGGGTGAGTGGAGGATTATCCCTCGGATTAGCACCCGAGAGGGGGATTAAGGGGACACTTTATCGCATAGGGGAACAGGATTAATGGGGGGGGGGGGGGGGGGGGAGGTGTAATTATTCAGCACCATTTCTATCCAACTCATGTCTTACGTATTACCAATTATAATCATCAACATGATTATCTATTATAATAACATGATAACGCTAATAATTAAAAATATTAAAAGACATGATCCAAATTACAACAGTTCGGGGGTAGAAGAGTACCGTCCACTACCGAAAGCTTCCGGAAAGATCCCCTTTGGGTGTAAATTATGTAAATTAATGGTTAAATATATCGTATTAAAATTGCTGGCCAGTATAACCTTAGTATAAATAAATAAATAAAGGTTATAGATTATAGAGGCTATTCATTACAGGCCGGTGAATCTGCTATAGTCATTAAATATGTCAGCGCTATAGGGGCTAACTTAATGATTTGGCTGAGAGGTGTGAGAGAGGTATGAAAGAGAGGTGTAAGTCAGAGGTATGGGATCGGTGTAAGTGTAAGTGGTGTATTGAGAAAGAGATAGGCATAACATTTCACTGAGGTGTAATTAATTAGTTAATATTGTGAACTATCGATAGTTTTCTACTAAATTAAGTATAGGTATTATTGAAACAAGTTCTTACACCTGTTTAGGTATTACCTATTAGGTGTACCTCTAGAGCTGCCTTTATTACCTTCGCAAATTTGCGGAAGGTCATATTTTACCCAGCATTTATTTATTTTATATTAGTCATTGAGGAGATTGTGTTAACACTCGATACGTTTATTCATTGATTTTTTTTTTGTATGTACCTCGACATAATATACCGACCTCTTTATTAATATATACCTTGTGTAATAATTAATAACATTATACATAAATACCTGGTCTAATAAATAATAATATATTATTATTATATATATGGTGTTATAAAGAATGACATTATACCTACATAAATATCTATAACTTATTATATGAGGCAGTAATTATAACTCATTTTATGCTTCCTTTAATAATAAACAAACTATAATTAAATGCGGTTAGGGAAGAACATGAACATTAATATTATTCATTGAAATTTATTTATTGTTATTTCGTTTATTTTAAATACATTTTAAATTCTGAATTTGATGTTGACTTGAATTTACTAAAGGTTAAGGTGAATCGAGTAAATTACCTCTCACCTTTCATTCACCTTTCTTTCACCTCTCACTCACCTTTCATTCACCTCTCATTCACCTCTCTTTCACCTCTCACTCACCTTTCTTTCACCTCTCACTCACCTTTCATTCACCTCTCATTCACCTCTCATTCACCTCCTAGCTGCACATCACAGTTCAGTCATTTAGGGATACAGTTACACTGTCAGAAGGTATCCTATTCGCATCCACACAAGGGGGGGGGGGGGTGGATGCGGGTTACACTCTTCTATTGGTCCATCCCATTGACTCTAAGATGTTAGTGACGTCATAACGCTTATCTGTATTTTCCAGCATTCAGGGGAAGTTACGAATTATGGGTCAGTGTCACATCTTCAGTCATATAAGAAAAAACAATATAGGAATAATTATTTAATTTTAATTGGTATCCATGATACATGGAGGTGACCCTTATTTAAAGGTATACTGTATCTGGTGATACTAGGTA
Organism: Caprella mutica; assembly: GCA_947561585.1. Lineage (NCBI taxonomy): Eukaryota > Metazoa > Arthropoda > Malacostraca > Amphipoda > Caprellidae > Caprella > Caprella mutica. Next base: position 16,317 of record CANNZV010005160.1, on the reverse strand, counting down.
TACTGTATCTGGTGATACTAGATATATTGTATCTGGTGATACTAGATATATTGTATCTGGTGATACTAGATATATTGTATCTGGTGATACTAGGTATACTGTATCTGGTGATACTAGATATATTGTATCTGGTGATACTAGATATATTGTATCTGGTGATACTAGATATATTGTATCTGGTGATACTAGGTATACTGTATCTGGTGATACTAGATATATTGTATCTGGTGATACTAGATATATTGTATCTGGTGATACTAGATATATTGTATCTGGTGATACTAGATATATTGTATCTGGTGATACTAGGTATATTGTATCAGGTGATACTAGATATATTGTATCTGGTGATACTAGGTATATTGTATCTGGTGATACTAGGTATATTGTATCTGGTGATACTAGGTATATTGTATCAGGTGATACTAGTTATACTGTATCAGGTGATACTAGGTATATTGTATCTGGTGATACTAGGTATATTGTATCAGGTGATACTAGAAATATACTACCTATATATCGATACTACTAGGTGATACTATGTATCTTGTACGTATCATGTGATACTAGGTATATTGTATTATGTGGAACTAGGTAATTGTATCAGTTGATACTAGGTATATTGTATCATGTGGCACTAGGTATATTGTATCGGTGATACTAGGGATAAGTATCCGTATTCTATCACCCGACATTTTGCCCACCTTTGTTCTCCATAGGTATATGTGTCGCACGCACGTACTAACGCACACCTGTATCCTACCTACGTATGCATGTACAAACTAACCTGTATCCTACCTAGCGAAAAGATACCCCCACCCCTCGCCTCCCTCCCCCGGTGATAATTTATAACACTCCCCCACCCCCCGTTTGGGGTGTTATCCTAGGTAAGCTCCGCCCATAGGACCTATGTGCTGTTATTTGGCCTATAATTACATAGGTATATGTTGTCTGTGTGGATGTTTTGTTCGGTGGATATGTTCGTCAGACATGTTGCCCAAACGTTATGTACAGTCTGTCGTAGAACTGTATTTGTACAGTGTTATTTATAACGTATTATGAGCCTTATGTTGTATTGCCGTAAGGTTCAATTTTAGGAAATTAAATCTAAATGTTTATTAATAAGAGGGTCAGTTACGAATTATTGGTCGCTTTCACATTTACAGTCATATAAGAAATAAGTTTATAATATTTTTATATTGTTTTTTCTTATATGACCGAAGATGTGAAACTGACCGATAATTCGTAACTTGCCCTAAACCTCAACTGCATATTAATAATAATTGATATCTTAAGATAACTTAATTTATTATATTTATAAAAAAAATATTTATATATTTATTATATACAAATATTATAATTACATTATTTTATCCGTTAATTAGTTTCAATATATTGAATTGCTTTAGTACTATGTGGTATTTAGCAGACACTTTTGTAGCGGGTAGTACATGCCTCTCTTTAGTTTTGTTTATCTTGGTACAGGTCTCAAGTTGCTTCGTCTATTCTCTATGCTCCTTTGTGCACTGTCTTCTATTCTGAAGTCCTTACCTGTGCTTTCATTAAAAGATGCTGGTGAAAAAACCAGTAAAAAATAACGGGTTCGCAAGCTTTCAATAAGGCGAAATATTTATTAAATATCTGTGCTGTATATGATTTTGCTAAGCATTTTTTAAATTGTATAACGAAAAAAAAATTAATCGAGAAAAAAAATTATATTTTTTCAAAATCAATTTTTTTCGATATTCAAAATTTTCTAAAAAAATTTTCTTGATATTATCTACCTAATAAATGGTTATTTTTTTTACTTATATTTTCAGTATCTATAATACAGGTAGTCTAGATACCTTCTCACATCTGTTTTTTTAACCTGTTTTTTTATCTATAATTCACCTATTGATCAATAGATCTTTTGCTCATGTTGATCTATTGATGATCTTATGTGTATAAGAATCTTATACTTGTAAGAAGAAGGGTAAGTTACTAGTTATTGGACGGTGCCACATTTTCGAACATGTTAGAGAAATTATATTATGCTTGTTATTTGAGTTTAATTCAAATTTGTATCCATGATACTTACAGGTAACATGGATACCAATTGATATAACTAATTAAATATCAATTTATATTGCTTTTCTTACATGATCGAAAATGTGGCACTGTCCAATAACTAGAATCTTATCCTACTGATATTTTTTTTATTTATCTATTTTAATTATCTCTTAATTTATTTATTTTATTGACCGTTTAGTTACATCATTCAGTGTTACAGTTCGACTAAGTGGTTTTTCACTGTTATTGCGAGATATCTGTTTTCACTCTAAAAACAATGCTATTTTTAATAATTTCCTTCTCAAATTCACACCAAAACTACCTGCCCTTGCTTGCTATCTATTTTCGGCAGAAAATTAGTAAAACCAGATAACATTTCAATAAAAAAAGTAAAATTCGATACAGGCCCAATTTTTTAAAATCAGGAAAAACTTAAATTTGAACGTACAAAATTTGTCAGATTTTATTATTAAGTTTGAAGTCTGAAGTTGAATCTTAAACTATCGAAATTGATCATTGTTAGACCATGTTAAATACAGAGTAAATAAGGCATTGCCATTAATTTCTATAGAGAATACGAGTCCTTTTCTTCAGGTAGGAAGAAACCTGATCATTTTATGTGATCTTGTCCGGTCAGTACACATAACATTCTACACATAACTGAAGTATGAACATCTTTGTTCATTATTCATACTTACATTACGATTCATTATTTATACCTACTTAACTTTGTGGTAATTCATTAATTAATTTGATGGGTAAATTTTAATATATTAACTTAATTCAAGCAATACAAACCAAAAACGGATTGTTTTTTAATTTTTTTTGTTTGGTTGACGTCATGCTTTCTAGAAGGTGTTATTGCCTGATGAAAGGTAGAAGAGGAATGAGAAGAAACCACACAGGAAATGAATGGGGAAGAGGGGGAGATGGATAATAAATACCCTGCATGGAGTGGAAGAATAACCGACACCTCTGGAATTCAAGATAACTGATTTATTACTGGTCTATTTACTTTAAAACAGCTATAAAATTAAAGGGAAAATGTAGATAGTATTTTGTTCTATTCTAAGGCGTTCAGTACGTTTTTTCATCGTTAAGAACGTTCACACGTTCTCCTACTCACGTTCAGCAAACTCACTTTTCGTTCAGATCGTTCACACGCACTACTATTATTCTGATCGTTTACTTTTCTCATTCAGATCGTTCGATAGTTCTTAAGTTCTCATTCAGATCGTCCATTCGTACTTCTATTCTCATTCAGATCGTCCACTCGTTCTTCTATTCTCATTCAGATCGTCCACTTGTTCTTCTATTCTCATTCAGGTCGTCCACTTGTTCTTCTATTCTCATTCAAATTGTCCACTCGTTCTTCTATTCTCATTCAGATCGTCCACTCGTTCTTCTATTCTCATTCAGATCGTCCACTTGTTCTTCTATTCTCATTCAGGTCGTCCACTTGTTCTATTCTCATTCAGGTCGTCCACTCGTTCTTCTATTCTCATTCAGATCATCCACTCGTTCTTCTATTCTCATTCAGGTCGTCCACTTGTTCTTCTATTCTCATTCAGGTCGTCCACTCGTTCTTCTATTCTCATTCAGATCGTCCACTCGTTCTTCTATTCTCATTCAGGTCGTACACTTGTTCTTCTATTCTCATTCAGGTCGTCCACTCGTTCTTCTATTCTCATTCAGATCGTCCACTTGTTCTTCTATTCTCATTCAGATCGTCCACTTGTTCTTCTATTCTCATTCAGGTCGTCCACTCGTTCTTCTATTCTCATTCAGATCGTCCACTCGTTCTTCTATTCTCATTCAGGTCGTACACTTGTTCTTCTATTCTCATTCAGGTCGTCCACTCGTTCTTCTATTCTCATTCAGGTCGTCCACTTGTTCTTCTATTCTCATTCAAATCGTCCACTCGTTCTTCTATTCTCATTCAGATCGTCCACTTGTTCTTCTATTCTCATTCAGATCGTCCACTCGTTCTTCTGTTCTCATTCAGATCGTCCACTCGTTCTTCTATTCTTATTCAGGTCGTTCACTCGTTTCACTATTACTCTTATTGTTTACTATTCTCGTTCAGATGGTGCACATGCTCATTCTCATTCAGACCGTCTCTTTCTCATTCAGACCATCTCTTTCTCATTCAGACCGTCTCTTTCTCATTCAGACCATCTCTTTCTCATTCAGACCGTCTCTTTCTCATTCAGACCATCTCTTTCTCATTCAGATCGTCTCTTTCTCATTCAGACCATCTCTTTCTCATTCAGACCGTTCTCAGGTTGAGTTCGTGCTCCAAATACTATCCAAGCCACTCCCTCAAAGTATTTTCTTCGAATTCCTTCAATCCGAGGACTCTCACTCCATCCGCCTTTTAGATTTTAATTGACAATCGCTTATTCTTTTTCTACAGGAAGAAAAACTGCTCAAGAGGTTATTCGAGGCCAAATTGAAAGCGTTTATCCAATCATTAGCTACTGTTGGAAAGATTTATCAACGGGACGTTTTGTTTTCTACAATAATGTAGACTGAAAAATGCCCAATCTAAACGGATATACAAAACACTTACGTTTATTCAGTCATGGGTTTTTTCATGCTCTAGTTTCTTGGCTGCGGCATGAGAAAAACGCACATTTGAAAGGGGCGTTAGGTAGATTTATCTGCTGCATGAAGCCAACTCTCAATAACTAGATAAGAATTGTGTTTCTGACAGTGTTCTCACTCATCTCTCCCCAACGAGTTAAAAGTCTACGGATCTCTGTACTCAGCTTCTACAGTTTTGATGTGGTCCTTCAAAGGAACTTCTATCTATTTATCGGGCATTTCTTATTGTGCCTCTATATTACTGACAGCATTTTGCCTTCTTTCTATTCATGGAGGTTACTTGGCAAGCGTCACACTCACAATTTATTGCTTAATAATCCAATAGATTTATGGAAGTACCTTGTAAAGTGAACCAAGGGGTTATGTACCATTTTTGAACTTTTTATAGTTTGAATCCATCTCTTTTGTAGCGACTTGATTTGAATTTGATGTTTATTCCAGGCGAATTTATTGCGATGATGATGTGTATTATTGCGAACATTTCAATTTCGCCCGAAAAATATTCATTTGGCATCTTGGTATGTTTGATATACAATATTATACATATGAAAAATACGTTTATTTTTACAATTCCATTTGATATATGATGAAAATTTTCATGGATTTTTATGTATTGATTACATACATAAAATAATCATAATAATACATTCATTTTTTAAGTAGCTTCTAATTATTTACATTTTACTAGTAAAATCGTGTTTTTTTTCCAATGTGGTGAATTTTGTCTGTAACCACATTGAGCATTTCACTACCACAACTTCCCGTGAAAAACTGCCACTTCTATTCAGAACATTCCATTAGATTTTTTTTATATGTCATTAAAAAAAATTAAATTAAATTTATTATTTTATAAAGATAATAATTTTTTAGATGATTAGGTCTTGTGATTTTTTTTGAATGGTCAGGTGCTGGTACATTTTAGATGGCAGTGCCACCCTTAACCTTCCAAGGGCCAGTAAAGCTTAAGCCGTCAATGAGAGCATTTCATTGGAGTTGTACTTAATAGGGGTGTGTACCTAGTTGAGACAGACAGGGAATTCGAAGAAAAGTCATCAGTGAGCTATGTGGGGGCTAAAAGAGGGTAGAGTCAACAGAGGTTATCAAATTGAAATTTTTTTTGAAAAAATTAGAAATTTTGAAGAAAAAAAATGGATATTTTTAAAAAAATTTTTTGGAAAATTTGAAAAAAATTCTGATAAAAGGATGGAAATAGAATTAAAAGAAAGAACTGCAAGTTCATTAATATATTTAATCTAAATTAACTGAAAAAATCATAGCTGAAATTGTTTGATTTATTATTTAAGGTTATGCTTTAATGTTTAAAGTGTAAAAAAAATTTACCTAAAAAGTTGTACTGTCTGAAAATGATCATAAAATAAGTTTGATACAAACAAATTCATAACAAATCTCCAATTATTATTCAACCAATTAATATACACTAAAAATCATTCTCTCGAATACATTAAAACAGCGTACAATATTCTAATTAGAAGTTCGTTGCTATTTCTTGCGTCGACTGCATAAAAATCTTACCTGCAAATTCGAAACAATTGTGGTATCTTTGGGGGTATAAAATAGTGAAGTGTTTGCAGTGTTTCATTTTCGACAGCTTTCACTATACCACACTGCAATGCCTTCTTTATTGTCTCAACTGCAAGACCTGAACATAGAACAACATTCAGCCTTGTCCTGACCATGTCAAAAAATATTGGTAGGGAGTTATCGGAGAGTTTCATTTTTTCGATTATTTAAGAAAAATTGAAGATTGAACATTAATTTAAATGTTATAGATAAAAAAATTTATATGATCGAAGATGGGGAACTATTCGATTATTCGTAACTTAGCCTAATGCTAAAAAGAATATTTTAATTAATAGCGTATCTTAAATAATAATGACAATTTTTAACGTTTAGGCCTGTTTCGCACTGCGTTTTTAACGCCTTTGAAAAAGCTCTTCTTAAAATGCGTTCACACTTTGCGTTTTTTATCGCTGAAGGAAAACTTTCATGTGATTTTTCCTTCAGCGTTAAAAAAAACGCAAGTGTGAAGCGCGGGCCTTGATCTTTTTAGCTTCAAGGCCTTGTCTTATAGAAGGGGTTGCATCGTATCGATTGGTAGTCCTGATTTCGAGTCTCCATGCTGCTTCTCAGTGTTAAGAGGGGGGGGGGGGGGTGACAGGTGAAGTGGTGGTCAGAAGTGGGGGATGGGTGGGGGGTTAATGAATTAGATTCAGGGGGTTCCTTTCGTCCTTTTATCTGATGATTAAGAGAAAATTCAGAAGGTGCAGTTTTTGTTATCTTTTCTCCGTATCTCCCCCACGCCCGCTTGGGGGACGGACGGGGTGGGGGATATGTCAGATGGGGGGGGGGGGGGGGGGTGGGGGGTTAATAGCTAAGGGTCCCAGGGGACAGTTACTCCTTGACTCCTGAATTAAGTCTCAGGATAGCTAGGACAATTCAAAGGATCTGCTGCACTTTTTATGGGATTGGCCAGGTTAAGTTTTATCACGGCGAGATATGGCTTAGAAATAACTAAATAAAGTGAGTGTTATTTTGCAGTGTAACATTTTGCTCAACTTGACTCTGAAATATATTTGGGTTAGAATATTTTCGATGGTTGAAATAATATTTTCGATGTTTAAGTATTTCCTTATTTGTATTTATTTCCAATATTAATCATAACTTTTAAATCAAAACAAGTATCTATCCATTTAATAAAAAGATCATATTTTTGTTTTTAATTTTTTTAACAAAAAAAGCACCTTTCGGTTAAAAGGATTACCCCCGAGTTACTAGAGTTACGATTACTAATACTCTTCGGTTACTTCCTTATTTACTCTCTGCAACTTGGCTACAGTAACTTAAATTGCCAACTACTGAAGTTTTATTCCACACCAGAAAAAGAAAATGAACCGACAGTGTGTACCATTAGACTGACGCACCATCTTAAAACACTGAAAAGTGAGACTTAATGAGTGGGAATTGCCTGGGAAAGAGGGAATTATTCCTGGGATATTAAGGGAATTGCCAAGGAAAGAGGAAATTATTCCTGGGATATTAAGGAAATTGCCAAGGAAAGAGGAAATTATTCCTGGGATATTAAGGAAATTGCCAAGGAATCAAGGAATTATTCCTGGGATATTAAGGAAATTGCCAAGGAAAGAGGGAATTATCCCTGGGATATTAAGGAAATTGCCAAGGAAAGAGGGAATTATTCCTGGGATATTAAGGAAATTGCCAAGGAAAGAGGGAATTATCCCTGGGATATTAAGGAAATATCCCAGGAAAGAAGGATTTATTCCTGGGATATTAAGGAAATTGCCCAGGAATAAATCCTTCTTGCCTAAGTGGTTACAATTGAGGGTAAATTCCAAGTTATCGAACAGTTTCACATAAAAATTTCAATTTTCAAACTAAAGCATGTTAAATTTTTCAAACCACGAAAACACGTTAGATGTGCGAAATAGAGCTCACCTGAACGTGTTCCACGTTACAGTCCACTCTCCCGTGGTTCAATACACGTTGTTTCTAATCCCCGTCTTATCATTTCACGGTCTCTACACAGACGGGAATTGACAGTCAATGGGTGGGAATGTCATTCCTACGGTGGCAAAGGAATTCCAGTACAATCACGTAAAAATGTATGCAGTACCATCGGGTGAAAAAGTTACTGGTCTGCCTTGTTTGTAGTGAAATTGATTGATTTTTTTCTTAGTTATGCTTAGGGTTGTGACAATATGGGTTTAAAATCATAGATCCTGAAAATATTATAGACGTATTGAATTAAAGACTATAGAATCGTTCTAAATCAGCGGTATATAGTATTCGATACCATTTCATTTAGTTTCGTCTATGATATTCTTAATATCTATGATTTTAAACACATATTGTCACAACCCTAGTTATGTTACGTTTTTATAGATGAAATAAAAATTATTATTATAAAATTCCTATAATTAATTCTAAATTTTATTTATAGAATGATAATTTTTTATTAATATATACAAAACTATCGCTTTCTACCAAAACTTGTTTTCAATGGAAAAAAAACACGCATCTATCATCTATTTAAATTTTACTGATCTCATTCTAGGATCATAGAAGATAATGCCCTTCTTAATCTCCTATAAACCCACTAAAACTTTCTCTCTTGGTTACCTATACTTACCTGACACAGGTGTGATAAACCCACTTAAACCAATTAGCACCTGACCAACATGTTGAAAAAGCATAATAACGCTTACCTGTTGAGTACAATGGAAACAGTTGGACACACTTCAACAGTGACCACACCTTGTACTCACCTGTTCAGGTGTGAAATAATCAGTAGCTAATTAGGATGGTAGGTAAACCTACCTGTGGTTTTACCTGAGCTGGCACGCGCTCTAATTTAAAACAGGTATCGTATTTAGTCAAGATTTTTTTTGGTTGATGATTGTTATCAAATTACGATAAAAAAAAATGATAGTTTATATTAATATCTTATGTGTATTTTATATATTGAAATTTTGATAGAATAAATAATTATATTATTAAGATAATGATACTTTATATTACTAAGAAAAAAATTGATGAAATGAATAATTTATATAGTTATTATATATAAAAAATATTTCGTTTTTTTTAGTTCCTGTATGTTTTTTTACATAGAGATAAATTAAATAACGAATAAGATACCAATTTCGCACCACACTGTCCTTATTTATTACAGTAAAACTGTTATAAATACCCATGAGATTTCTATCTATTGAACCTATCTTCTTTCTTTTAATTAATGTTTTTACTGATAAGTAACTAGGGTAACCTTTAAGTATTAATTAAATACTTAGGGCTATAATTATGTTGTCATTCTTCTTCTTGATGAAAAAGGAAGTAGGTTTTAAAAAATTTATTAGAAACATAGTTTTTTTAAATTACATTTAAAAATATTTTTAAATTATTGCTTGGAATCTATAATAAAAATATTTTTAATTATTGTAAAGAATTATATCCAATCAGTATAAAATATACTGTAGGGTAAGTTCCATTTTATCGGTCAGTTCAACATTTTCTTACGTGTCCGAAAATGTGGAACTGACCGATAATTAAGAACTTACCCTATTTGGAGAATAAAAATAAAATATGATCAATAAAATAGTATAAAATATATTATATCTATAAAAGAATATATCTAAAATAAAATATTTGGCTAGTATCGGTATTTTCCACATACTGTTCATTAAATCATTTAACGAGTTTATTAAATTGATGAAATTAACGATTATCCTAATTTTTTTAGAGAAAATAACAAGTTTCGTTTATTAAACTATTATTCTTTGTATATAATTACTTGGCAATATTAATGAATTTAAAGTCTGATACAATTACCTTTAATTATTGATTAATTATGTGTTGATTGAGAGCATTAGATTGTCATATTAATTAATTCATTTTGTTTTTATTGATTATTTCACTATTGTACCTGTTTGAATTTATTGCTTTTATTAAATGTATGTTTAAATTGTTTATGTTATTATATGTATTCATTAAAATAAAATCATTCTACAATAACTGATCATAGTTATTACGTTTAAGTACACAGGGTTAATTCCTAATTACCGATCTGGTTTCATATCAACGTTCAATTTTTTTATTTTTATAAATAATTTGTCCTTGCCCGATTTAATAACTAGGGTAAGTTACGAATTATCGGTCAGTACTACATCTTCGGTTATATAAGAAAAAACAATAAAGAAATTGTTATTAGATAGCACTGTGTAATAATAATAATTTTTATATTGTTTTTTCTTATGTGACCGAAGATGTAGTACTGACCGATAATTCGTAACTTACTCTAATTAGCAAATAATACATTTAATATATTATTAATAAAGGTAATTAATACCTACTCATCCCTATAAAATGTATAACCAATATCTCATTAACACATTTAGGTGATAACCACATGCGTCATATAAAGATAACCACTTAACCACAAACTCACCGGTGCACTCAACCAACCCTCGAACTATGGTTGTATACGACTTGTAGGTATAGCATGGTTGTGGTACATAATGTACCAACTAGTACATGGTACATGTGATGATGTGTACTAAAACAAGAAGTGGTACATAAATGTACCAAAAAGAACATATATGTAACTAGAAAGTATAGGAGTGGTATATATATGTACCAAAAAGAACATATATGTACTAAAAAGTACAGGAGTGGTACATATATGTACCGACAAATATCAGAGTGGTACATGAATATATAAATTCAATTAATTCTTATCCGCAAGCAAAAACTGTTCCAAACACTAAATACATCCATATCCTATCTGCCTGTCCATCACTTAGTGTCCCATGTACCCTATCGAATATCATGTNTGTACCAAAAAGAACATATATGTACTAAAAAGTACAGGAGTGGTACATATATGTACCGACAAATGTCAGAGTGGTACATGAATATATAAATTCAATTAATTCTCATCCTCAAGCAAAAACTGTTCCAAACACTAAATACATCCATATCCTATCTGCCTGTCCATCACTTAGTGTCCCATGTACCCTATCGAATATCATGTACCTGTTAAGGTACACTGTACATAACTGCTTTTATTGTTCTCTAAAAACATTCGTGATGGTACCTACCTTCTAATGAAATTTCCTAACAGTTTTAGTTCGAGTACCTAGAAATAATTTAATAATAGCGCTATGTTTCAACAAACTAAATTTCTGATGGTTAGATTATACATAGGTACTAGGTAGTTAATTATTAGTACTAGGTAGTTACATAGGTATAATAGGTTTTTAAAAAGTTATACTAGTTTGTTAAGACAGTAGACTAGATTTCTACATAGGTATACTAGGTTGTTAAGAAGCTATACTAGGTTTTTAAGAAAGAATTCTAGGTTTTTAAGAAAAAATACTAGGTTTCTCCATAGGTATACTAGGTTTCTCCATAGGTATACTAGATTTTTACATAGGTGTACTAGGTTTCTCCATAGGTATACTAGATTTCTCCATAGGTATACTAGATTTTTACATAGGTGTACTAGGTTCTTAAGAATGAATTCCAGATTTTTACATACTAGGTTGTAAAGAATGTATACTAGCTTTCAAGAAGCTACAATAAGTTTCACATTGGTTTACTAGGTAATTAAGGAGGTATACTAGTACCTACAACACCCTAGTTTGGGGCTAAATACCATCCCCAACCTAGTTTCTTTTGGGGAAGTCATCTAGTACTACCCCAACCTTCAAGCCTGTAACATATCAGGTGTCAATCATGTGTTCTTCGATGTTTTCTTGGTTCTACAATTTTCGTAACGATTGGGATAAAATTATATGTAAGTTAATTAAGGAGGGTTGTGACAATGTGCTTATAAAATCATAGGTCTTAAGAATATCATAGACGAAATGAAATGGTATCGAATACTATATACCGCTGGTGTAGAACCATTCAATACTGTTTCTGAATCGGATTTTAAAAGCATATTGTCACAACCCTAGTGATAAGGATTGGTAGGTAATTATTTTATTTTATCACGTGGTGTGTCTTATAGATTTTATCAGTGTTGTTTTATAGTTTTATCACTTCTACAGGTTTAGTTCGCTGTTACCTTTGGTGAAGATTGGTTAATTATTATAATGTGAGCTGCAATGGGAAAAGGTAGTTTTTAAATTATTGGTGAATTCATTAAAAAATTTAATGTGTTGAATTAATAAATAAATTCCAACGCTTTTTCTTCATGTTTTGATTTTTATAACTATTAATTAATTTCTATTTATAATTGACGTTTTTATTAACCATATTAAAAACGTAACAAATTTACAAAGCACATTACAATTCTTTAATCAATATCAACTGATTATATTTCTAATATTAATTAAAATAATTATTACTTCAGTGCATTATTTTAGGCCTATCTTATTTCAATGCTAATAATTATACTTAATAGGCTTAAACTCTTATCTCACGATCTATATATAAAAACTTTATTAATGAAGAATATCACTACCTATACATATTTTAAATATTAGCTAATCGTTAGAAAACTAGTAGGTAAGTTACGAATTATCGGTCAGTACTACATCTTCGGTCATATAAGAAAAAACGATATTGAAATTGTTATTAGATAGCACTGTGTAATAATAACAATTTTTATATTGTTATTTCTTATATGACCGAAGATGTAGTACTGACCGATAATTCGTAACTTACCCTATGTTTATTATTTTATTTCTAATTATAGGGTTGTGACTCAATTACCGAATGCACTATATTACCGTATTGGAAATAAAAAAAAATGTATATGTATAATATATATTGTATATATAGTTTATTAAAAATTTAATTATTAACGGTGATTAATTCGGTTATTTCCATATAATTTACCTAACAATTTGAATTAACTTTTAATAAGAAATTTATTAAACGAAGCATTATTTACGCATAATATTAATAAATATACACGCATGTAATAACTAAAAAGTATTTCATAAAGTTGTCCCCAAATTGTATTTTTTTTGTGTAGCGTACAGGTGGCTACACCTGGCGGGCAGATTTGCATGTACTATCACCTACAGAATGGTGTGGCACGTACCTATGTACTATCAGTTACAAAATGAAGTGGCTTCTATATTTCATTTGACAGCCTCTGCTGTTTGATTTCTATTAATTATAGATATTTTATGATTTTTATCTATCTACATTATTGAAATTGAATATTTTTCTTTAATATTAATAAATTGTATAATTTATTGTAAATTATTTAATATGGAATTCATGTCATTTATATTTAAAATTAATTAATTTCCCTCCACTTTACCTGCACGGTAAAAAGCACCTTCAGTCTAAACTAATATTATTCTTGCTCACAAAATAGACAAAGTTATGTTACTTAAGTAACAATATGTTTAAAATGACTCAAGAAATACTAACTTATGTGTGTTTTCTAGCAGTAACTAATATGTCTGGTACACAACTGCATCCACATCTATTCGAAATGTTGATTTGAAATCTGAAATTTTCAAAAGATATTCCTCGAATATTATGAACAATTTTATAAAAAATCGTTATTATTATTTCATTAACATTAGACTGTAAATTATTATTTTCTTCTCTCCACTCTTTCTCTCCACTCTTTCTCTCCACTCTTTCTCTCCACTCTTTCTCTCCACTCTTTCTCTCCACTCTTTCTCTCCACTCTTTCTCTCCACTCTTTCTCTCCACTCTTTCTCTCCACTCTTCTCTCCACTCTTCTCTCCACTCTTCTCTCCACTCTTCCCTCCACTCTTCTCTCCACTTCTCTCCACTCTTCTCTCCACTCTTCTCTCCACTCTTCTCTCCACTCTTCCCTCCACTTCTCTCTCCACTCTTCTCTCCACTCTTCTCTCCACTCCTCTCTCCACTCTTCTCTCCATTCTTCTCTCCACTCCTCCCTCCACTCTTCTCTCCACTCTTCTCTCCACTCTTCTCTCCACTCTTCTCTCCACTCTTCTCTCCACTCTTCTCTCCACTCCTCTCTCCACTCTTCTCTCCACTCCTCTCCCCCCTAATATAATCAGCTAGCGAGTTAACACATCTGTCCAGGTACTCCCAGGAGGCCTCCACGTGGATGAGTTCTGGCAACACAAGCTGCTCATAACACCCGGGGGGGGGGGGGGGGCTAATGGAAGACTGGGGGCTCTATCCATCTCTCTCCCCCACATCACACCAAATGTGTTCACATAGTTACTAGTTACACCAAGTAAACGGTGCTCAGTGAAGGGTTAAAACAACCACCAATAGTTGTAAATAAAGTGAACAGTGAAGGGTTGAATTAACCATCAGTAATTCTAACCATCAATATGTAAATAAAGTGAACAGGATTAAAAAACAACCTAACATTTTTTAACATTTGTGTCCGTCTGTTCACGGTGTTGTACTAATGTCTTTGCGTGAAGTGGCTCTGAATTAGCTGCTGAAGCTATATCATTTCCATCGAGACTACCTATAGGACAATATATGTTATACTTGCAATATACCTACCATTCCTATAGGACACTATATTATAACAATATACTATATTATAACAATACTTGCCTGTATATAGTATATAGTAAGAATATACCTAGATTCCTATATCAGAGTATTTACTAAGAATATACAATATAGAAGTTTCTATACGATTGAATACTCTAACGATATACTACTACTTAACATTCCTATATGATTGTATATACCGTATACTATCATACCTATACTCTAACGATATATTACTTAATATTCCTATATGATTGTATATACCGTATACTATCATACCTACATTAATAATCTTTTTTCTGGAAATCTTGACTAGCTTTCTTTTTAATTTCTCTCATGCTTTATTCCCATGTGTTTCTTTACTAATTAAATAGTCGTATGTGTATCTTTTTAGTGTATTAATTTGTTGTGCAATACTTTCTTTGAAACAATAACATATATGTACCTTTTAGCAATTATTTTGTGTACATGATATTAATATTTTTGAATGGGTTACTATTTTTACAATGATTTTATTCAACATTGATAACATTATTCCAATTAAATTATTTTATAAATTATTTTAATTGAATAGTTTTATCGAAATCATTCCACCATACAACAGTGAATTTATTTCATTCAATATTACTCAATTTCTCCACACATTTTATCACTGACAGTGTACCTAACTAAATGTGTAGACTGTATCCAAGGTACTCCATTTTGTAGCCCTGGAAGTAACCAACCGCATCGGCCATGGAGTCCTCAAACCAGTTACCACTCACTGGTATATATACTATACATACTGGTTCACTCCACCTAGTTATGGTACACACCGAACTATTACGGAGTCATATAATACGGCGCCCTAAAATGATTTTTATGTACATTTTTTAATCACAGATTTTTTCATTTAATTTTTTTTCAATTATATTAAGAAAAAAAAAATGAATACATTAAAAAATCAATTTTACATTTATATCAAAAAAATTAGATGCAATAGCTATTTCTTCTTATATTTTTAATATTATTTTCATTAATGATCTTATTTATTTTTCATTTCCTTTTAAAAATGGTAAAATTAATCCTTTTGCAGATTTTACATTAATTTTATTATTTTTTCTTTATTAATATTTATTTCTTTTAATATTAATTTTTTTTACTTGTTTAATTCTCATAATTTGTATTTTTATCTTTACTAATATTCCTTTTTTTTCTTTTCAGCGGGTGACAAACACGAGTCCACTTCCACCGATTCCTGTACAACGAAGAGCTCCACTTCCCCCGCCACAAACACCCACTCCTCCCCCACGTCCCCCCAACAAAGTATAGCCTTGAAACGCTCCCCCGTCAGCGGTGGAAACGCTTCAATGGGGGGAATAGTCACCCCCACCACTTCCCCCCTTATTGGATCCCCCGGCAGTCCCCCTTCAGCTTCCCAGCCCACCATGGGGGGAGATATGGGGGGTATGCCAGCCCCCGGGTTCACTGAAGATGGTGAACTGACTGAAAACAGCGCATCCATTGTCGTAAGTTTTTAAATAATATTTAAAAATCATAAAAAAAACATTAATTCTTTCATAAAAAAAATAATAAAAAAAATTAATTAATATCATTAATATTGAATTAATATAAAAATAGTTAGGGTAAATTCCGAGTTATCGTTAG
>CANNZV010005159.1:0-30508 GCA_947561585.1 Caprella mutica | reverse complement strand
ATGGGATGAGCATCCAGTAGAGAAGATTGGACACAGATGGGGAATGACAATTGATTTGTCTTCTTGTATCGGTTGTGGATCTTGTTTAGTTGCTTGTCAAGCTGAAAATAACGTTCCTGTTGTTGGTAAAACTGAAATCAGAAAAGGACGTGAAATGCACTGGTTAAGAATTGATCGTTATTTCGCATCTGATGAGGAAGCTGCTCCAGGTCAACGCAAAGATCACGATAAGAGTAAAATGGAATGGTTTGCAGATGCAGAAATTGCAGCTAAAAACCCTAAGGTTGTACACATGCCAATGATGTGCCACCACTGTAACCATGCTCCTTGTGAAACTGTATGTCCTGTTGCTGCAACAACTCACAGTAATGAAGGATTAAATCAAATGACGTACAACAGATGTATTGGTACAAGATATTGTGCGAATAACTGTCCTTATAAAGTTCGTCGTTTCAACTGGTTCAACTACCCATCGTACAAAGCGCAAGCTGAAATTAATCCTGCACAGGATGATTTAGGACGTATGGTATTAAATCCAGATGTTACTGTTAGAACTAGAGGTGTAATGGAGAAATGTTCTTTCTGTGTTCAAAGAATCCAAGAAGGAAAATTAGTTGCTAAGAAAGACGGTAGAGCTGTTGTTGATGGAGACGTTACATCTGCTTGTTCTGATTCTTGTCCAACTAACGCTATTACAGTTGGTGATTGGAATGATATCAAATCAATGGTTCGTAAGAGCGCTGATGATAAGAGATCTTACCAAGCATTAGAAGAAATCGGAGTAAAACCTAACGTTTGGTTTAAAGTCAAAGTTAGAAACGAAGAGAATAAGGAATTGGACGGACTTCAAGTAGTTAAAGAATCTCATCACGGAGGGCATGGAGATGCACACGGTGAAGAACACGGTTCTGAAGGACATGGAGAACACAATAATCATTAATTGAAACAAAAACCCTATTGTAATGCATAAGGAAGCAGCAATTAGAGAACCCCTCATCTTAGGTCACAAGACCTTCAACGACGTTACAGAAGACGTTTGTAAGCCTATTGAGGACAAAGCGCCAAAGACATGGTATGTCTTATTTGGTATTGCATTGATTATCGGTCTTTACGGTGTAGGATGTATCTTATATCTTCTAGGAACTGGTGTTGGTGTTTGGGGATTGAACAAGACCGTAGGTTGGGCTTGGGATATTACTAACTTCGTTTGGTGGGTAGGTATTGGTCACGCCGGAACATTGATTTCTGCGGTACTTTTATTATTCCGTCAGAAATGGAGAATGGCCATTAACCGTTCTGCTGAGGCGATGACAATCTTTGCCGTATTTATGGCAGGTATGTTCCCGTTAATTCACATGGGACGTTTATGGATGGGTTACTGGGTAATGCCTTTACCAAATCACTTTGGTTCATTATGGGTTAACTTTAACTCACCACTACTTTGGGATGTATTCGCAATTTCTACGTATTTATCAGTTTCATTAGTATTCTGGTACATTGGTTTAATTCCGGATTTCGCAACTATTAGAGATAGAGCTAAGAAGCCAATTTCGAAAAGAATGTATGGTATCTTATCTTTTGGATGGTCAGGTCGTGCTAAGCACTGGAATCGTTTTGAATTGATTTCTTTAGTATTGGCAGGATTAGCAACTCCACTTGTATTCTCTGTACACTCGATTGTATCTTTCGATTTCGCCACTTCAGTTATACCTGGATGGCATACCACGATTTTCCCTCCTTACTTCGTAGCGGGTGCGGTATTCTCTGGTTTCGCAATGGTACAAACGTTAATGTTGGTTATGCGTAAGGCAATGAACCTTGAGGCATACATTCATACAAGACACGTTGAGTACATGAATATTGTAATTATGGTAACAGGATCTATTGTAGGTACTGCATATATTACTGAGTTATTCGTTTCATGGTATTCAGGTGTTGAATACGAAGCATATGCATTTATCAATAGAGCAACTGGTCCTTACTGGTGGGCATATTGGTCAATGATGACATGTAACGTTATCTCTCCACAATTAATGTGGTTTAGAAAATTAAGAAGAAGTTTATTATTTACATTCATCATCTCTATCGTTGTAAATATCGGTATGTGGTTCGAGCGTTATGTAATTATTGTTACTTCTATTCATAGAGATTACCTTCCATCTTCTTGGAGTATGCACTACCCAAGTCATATTGATATTGGAGTATACGTTGGAACTATCGGTTTATTCTTTGTTTTCTTCTTGTTATTTGCTAGATACTTCCCAGTACTACCAATTGCAGAGGTAAAATCAATCTTGAAGTCTTCTGGTGAGTCGTATAAAAACGCTCCGGATACGCATCACGATGAACCAACTCCAACTCCAGTAGTTGAAAAGGTTATCGAGAAAGTTGAAGAGGTAAAGACTGAAGTTAAAGAGGCAAAGGCAACATTAACTGAAGAAGAACTTACAGCTAAGGCATCTGCTCTAATTGAAAAATTAGGAGCTGGTTCTGAAGAGAACAAGGATGATTTGAAAGTGATTTCAGGTGTCGGTCCAGTATTAGAAGGAAAACTTAATCAAATTGGAATTTTTACATACGAACAAGTAAGTAAAATGACGAAAGAAGAATACGATCTTCTTGATGAGTTAACTGGTTCTTTCCAAGGTCGTGCTGAGCGTGATGATTGGGCTGGTCAAGCAAAAGAATTAATGAATAAATCTAACAATCAATAGGACATGTCAGATAAAGTAATTTATGCAATGTATGACGATGATGATGTACTAAAAGATGGTGCAAAGCATTTAGTCGCAAAGGGTGTAAAAGTAGAAGAAGTATTTTCTCCTTTTCCAATTCACGGAATTGATCCAATTATTGGAATTGAGCAAACTCGTCTAGGTATTTTCGCATTTATCTATGGATTGATTGGACTTACATTGGCAACAGTGGGTATGAGATACTTCATGATTGTGGATTGGCCAATGAATATTGGTGGTAAACCTAACTTTTCTTACTTAGAGAATATGTTATCGTTTATTCCAATTACATTCGAGTTTACAGTTTTATGTGCAGCACACGGTATGGCAATTACATACTTTATTGCAA
Source organism: Caprella mutica (assembly GCA_947561585.1). Lineage (NCBI taxonomy): Eukaryota > Metazoa > Arthropoda > Malacostraca > Amphipoda > Caprellidae > Caprella > Caprella mutica. The sequence continues at coordinate 27,424 of CANNZV010005159.1, read as the reverse complement.
ATAGAACGTTACCTGGGATGAAAGCTCAAAACCCAGATCCTAGAACAACGGATGACCGTTTTGTTATGGAGTTAAGAGCATCTCAAAATTCTAAGTTTACAGCTGAAGAGCTTGAATCTTTAGTAAAAGAAACTGGAATTGTTGAAATTGAGCAAAAAGAGATTTAATAATTTTTCATACAATACTGATGAAAATGAAATTTAGAGTAATATCAAGTATAGCGATTGCAGCAGTATCAACTTTAATGTTTGGTTCTTGTGCATCCGATGCAGATAGTTCTGGTTTAGAATATATGCCAGACATGTACCGTTCAGCGGCAATTGAGCCATATGTTGATTATGGTGAAATTAGAGGTAGAGAGAATGCTGAAGTTAAAATGAAAATTTCTGCATTGGTACCACCAGCTGGAACAATTCCTTACTATGGAACTGATTCAGCGACGGTAGCACTTATGATGCCTTATGCTAGAAAGGGACATACTTCAATGAAATCTACACATGGTATGTATGGAGCGGATTTAACAAGTGTTAATGAATATGAGTTAGCTGCGGCTGACAAGAATCCATTAGAGTTAAATGCGGATAACATGGATGAGACTTTTGCTTTAGGTAAGAAGTTGTTTACTGCTAACTGTGCACACTGTCACGGAGCAAAAGGAGACGGTAACGGTCCTATGGTTGAAAGTGGAGCTTATACAGGTGTACCTGATTATGCTAACATTACAAACTTAGGAGATGGTCAATTGTTCTACTCTATTTACTATGGAAAAGGTATGATGGGTGCACATAGCCCAATCCTTAACAAAAAAGAAATCTGGACTTTGGTTCATTACATTAGAAAGTTTCAAGATGCTGACTACGGAAAAACTAATGCGGCACCAGCTGTTGAAGTAGAGGTAGAAGAAGCTAATTAATCTTTCGATTACGAATATAAATTTGACTAACACAAGAAGATGGAATTCAAAATAGCAAATAAAGCTAAAACGTTTACGCTAGCATTGATAGTGATCGGTGTACTTTTCACTGGTATCGGTATCGCTCTTAACATTGGGGCAGATAACTTTGGACAACGTTTTATGGCAAATGGATTAATCAATAGTTTCTTTTTCTTTTCTATCGGATTAGGAGCTTTATTTTTCTTAGCATTAGCATATGCAACTGAAACAGGTTGGTACGCTGCAGTTAAAAGAGTTATTGAGGCAGTAGCAGGTTTCATTCCTTACGGAATTGGAGCAATGTTATTGATCTTAATTGCACTTACATTAACTGACGGAGGTCACATCTATACATGGATGGATTCTGAAGTAATGGATAATGACCCAATTATTAAAGGGAAAGAGTTTTTCTTAAACAAGCCATTCTTCTGGATTAGAACTATTGCTTATTTAGGTGTTTACTATATTTTCTGGAGAGGTTTTAGAAAAAGATCTTTAGAGGAAGATAGAGTAGGAGGAACAGAAATTCACTTTACTAACTACAAGAAAGGAGCACTTTTCTTAGTATTCTTCTCAGTATTTAGTTCAACTTCTTCATGGGATTGGTTAATGGCAATTGATGTTCACTGGTTCTCTACATTATTTGGATGGTATACATTCGCTGGAATCTGGTGTTCTTCTATGGTAGTTTTAGTGATTTTAACATTATACCTTAAGAAATTAGGTTACTTACCAAAAGTTAATGATAGTCACATTCATGATTTAGGTAAATGGACATTTGCTACATCATTCTTATGGTCGTACTTATGGTTCTCTCAATACATGTTGATCTGGTATGCGAATATTGGTGAAGAGGTAGTTTACTACATGATGAGAATTGAAAACTACAAGATTTTATACTTCGGTATGTTTATCGTGAACTTCGCATTCCCAATGTTATTGTTAATGTCTAGAGAAGCGAAACGTCATGCAGGTATCTTAACATTAGTTGGTGTGATCATTCTTTGTTCTCACTGGGTTGATGTTTACATTATGGTTTCTGCTGGTTCAATGGGAGCTACTGCTTCAATCGGATTTATGGAAATTGGTATGGCTGTTTTAATGGCTGGTATCTTTATAAGAGTGATATTGACTAACCTGACGAAAGCACCACTTTCTCCTGTTAATCACCCATTCTTGGATGAATCAATTCATCACGAAATATAATTTAAACACTTATCAAGATAATTTATAATAGATGGTAACTAAATTAGTCATATTAGCGGTAATTGTTTTAGGAGTAATTGCTATAGCTCAGTTAATGAGAGTCTATGAAATTTCTTCTAAACTTAGAAACAACAGTGAGGCTGAAATAAGTACTCGTGACAATAAGTTCAATGCAAATTTGATGCTTATCTTCATGATCGCATTATTCGGTGGATTTATCTGGTTAATGTTAACTTATGGATGGACAGGAAGAGGTGACTCTGCGTCGGTTCATGGTCATGATATTGATTGGTTGTTGAATTTGAACTTCGTGATTATTATTGCGGTATTCTTTATCACAAACACATTATTATTCTTATTCGCTTTTAAATATGTGAAGAAGCCAGGTGTACCTGCTTTCTATTACCCACATAATAACAAGTTAGAGATGTTATGGACAGTTACACCAGCTGTAGTTTTAGCGGTGATTATTATCCTAGGATTGAAAACTTGGAATGAAGCTACTTCAGATGCTGAGGCGGAATCAATTAGAGTAGAGTTATTCTCTAAGCAATTTGATTGGACAGCGCGTTATTCAGGAGTTGATAACACATTAGGTAAGTTCGATTATAAATTGACTACTGATAATAATGAATTAGCAATCCTTACAACGAATACAATTGATACTGCTATCCACCAGATGGAGAATGGACCAATGGGTATTAAAACGTTGGAAGATAAATTAAACGATGAGCACTTAATGTTAGCACCAGCTGATAGAGATGCCATGATGACTGATTTGAATAGAAAGAATAAGTTAGTTCGTTTATTACACCAAATGAAGGGTAGACATGATGCTAAGCTTGATGCTCAGGCATGGGATGATTTCATTCAAAAAGATACTTTATACTTGTGTAAAGGAAAAGAGTATGAGTTCAACTTTAGATCTAAAGATGTAATTCACTCAGCTTACTTCCCTCACTTTAGAGCTCAAATGAATACTGTTCCTGGTATGACGACTAGATTCAAGTTTATTCCAGATGTTTCTACAGCTGAGATGCGTGTTAAGAAGAATGATGATAAATTCAACTACGCATTATTATGTAACAAAATTTGTGGTGGAGCTCACTACAAAATGAAAATGATGGTTGTTGTTTTAGAAGAAGCCGATTACAAAAAATGGGAAGATTCTAAATTGACACAAACATTTAGAGATAAGTATTTCGCGTCTGCTGCAGCTCCTGCGGTAGAAGAAGCTGAAGTTGCTGAGGCAGTTGAAGTGGAAGAAGTAGTAGAAGAAGAACAACACTAGAATTAAATTAAATTAAAATAGATAGAAATGGCGGTAGTAGCGCATGAAGCACACGGACATCACGATTCTCACGATCACCACGAGGAGAGTTTTGTATCAAAGTACATTTTTAGCCATGATCATAAAATGATTGGTAAGCAGTTCTTAATGACTGCTGTTTTCATGGGGGTAGTGGCAATGTTATTGTCAATCTTATTTAGAATCCAGTTGGCTTGGCCAGGTGAAGGTTCTGATTTCGTTTCTTTCTTCCTTGGTGAAGAATGGGCTCCAGGAGGAGTGATGAAAGAAGATATGTACTTAGGTTTAGTTACAATTCACGGTACAATCATGGTATTCTTCCTTTTAACAGGTGGTTTATCGGGTACTTTCTCAAACCTATTAATTCCATTGCAAATTGGCGCACGTGATATGGCATCTGGATTTTTGAACATGTTATCATACTGGTTCTTCTTCCTTTCGTCTATCATCATGTTAGCTTCATTATTTGTTGAATCAGGACCAGCAATGTCTGGTTGGACGGTTTACCCTCCATTATCTGCCTTACCTCAAGCGGTAAGTGGATCTGGATTAGGTATGACGTTATGGTTATTCTCAATGGCTATTTTCATTGCATCTTCTTTAATTGGTTCTTTGAACTATATCGTTACTGTATTGAACTTACGTACGAAAGGAATGGCGATGACTAAATTACCTTTAACTATTTGGGCATTCTTTATTACAGCAATTATTGGTGTATTATCTTTCCCTGTTTTATTCTCTGCAGCTTTATTGTTGATCATGGATAGAATGGCTGGAACAAGTTTTTACTTATCTGATATTATTGTTGGTGGTGAAATGTTAACTCAACATGGAGGTTCTCCATTATTGTACCAACACTTATTCTGGTTCTTAGGTCACCCTGAGGTATATATCGTATTGATTCCAGCATTAGGATTATCATCTGAAGTTATTTCTACAAACTCGAGAAAACCAATTTTTGGATATAGAGCGATGATTGGTTCTATTTTGGCAATTGCTTTCTTATCGTTTATCGTATGGGCGCATCACATGTTCGTAACAGGTATGAACCCGTTCCTTGGTTCAGTCTTCGTATTTACGACCTTATTGATTGCAATTCCATCAGCGGTTAAAGTGTTTAACTACATCACAACGTTATGGAGAGGATCTATCATCTTTACTCCAGCGATGTTGTTTACAATTGGATTAGTTTCTACATTCATTACTGGTGGTGTAACAGGGATTATCTTAGCAGATGCTGCTCTTGATATTACTGTACACGATACATACTTTGTAGTGGCTCACTTCCACGTTGTAATGGGACTTTCAGCCGTATTTGGTATGTTTGCTGGTGTTTATCACTGGTTCCCTAAAATGTTCGGAAGAATGATGAATACACGTATGGGGTATGTTCACTTCTGGATTACTATCGTTGGTGCTTACGGGGTATTCTTCCCAATGCACTTTGTAGGATTGGCAGGAGCACCTAGACGTTATTATGATTATTCAGTATACCAAGATTTCGATGTTGAGTCGTACAACTTGATGTTAGACTTGAATGTGATTATTACTGTGTTTGCTATTATTGCAGCATTAGGACAAGGAATTTTCTTATTCAATTTCTTCTATAGTATTTACAGAGGGCCTAAAGCTCCTCAGAATCCTTGGAGATCGAATACATTAGAATGGACAACTCCTGTTGAGCATGTTCATGGTAACTGGCCAGGTGAATTACCAACGGTACACAGATGGCCTTATGATTATTCTAAGCCTGGAGCTGAAGAGGATTTCATTCCTCAGACTGTACCTTTGAAAGAAGGTGAAGAAGAACATTAAAAAATATTCTTGAAATTTTAAAAGCCCTTTGTCTTTGGACAAAGGGCTTTTTGTATTTTTGAGTAAAACACAGATACTTGGAAGAATCATTTGATTATAGAGAAGAAGCAGATAGTCGTGGAGATCAGGACTATGATAAAGTGTTGCGACCTAAAAAGTTGGAAGACTTTACAGGACAACCTAAAATCGTAGAGAATTTAGAGATTTTCATTAAAGCTGCTATACTACGAAATGAGCCGCTGGATCATGTGTTATTGCATGGACCTCCGGGGTTAGGTAAAACTACTCTAGCAAACATTATTGCTAATGAATTAGGAGTTGGTTTTAAGGTGACAAGTGGTCCCGTTTTAGATAAACCAGGTGATCTTGCTGGTTTGTTAACGAATCTTCAAGAAGGCGATGTTTTATTTATTGATGAAATTCATAGGTTGAGTCCTGTAATTGAGGAGTATTTGTATTCCGCTATGGAGGACTATTCAATTGATATTTTAATTGATAGTGGTCCAAATGCTAGAACGGTTCAAATAGCATTGAACCCATTTACATTAATTGGGGCAACGACTCGTTCGGGATTATTAACTTCTCCTTTACGTGCCCGTTTTGGGATTAACTTGCGTTTGGAGTATTATAATGCAAAGACGTTGACTTTAATTGTTGAACGTTCAGCAAGCTTGTTAGGTATTCCTATAAATGAGGATGCAGCTTACCAGATTGCTAGTCGAAGTAGAGGTACACCGCGTATAGCAAATGCCTTATTAAGAAGAGTTCGAGATTTCGCTCAAATTAAGGGTGACGGAACAATTACATTGGATATTACAAACATGGCGTTAGAAGCGCTAAATGTAGATCAGAATGGTCTTGATGAGATGGACAATAAGATTCTATCTGTTATTATTGATAAATTCCAAGGTGGACCTGTTGGAATGACAACTATTGCAACAGCGATAGGTGAGAATGCAGGGACGCTAGAGGAAGTATATGAACCGTTTTTAATTCAGGAAGGATTCTTAATGCGTACGCCGCGAGGTAGAAAAGTAACGGAAAAAGCATACACACATTTAGGGAAAGATCGTGGTTATACACAGGGAGGTTTATTCTAATGTCAAATATTTCGACTAATACTCGCCTCATTAAAGAGAAAGCTAAAGAATTAGGGTTTTTCTTTACTGGTATTTCAAAAGCAGATTTTTTGGAGGAAGAGGCTAGTCAACTTGAATCTTGGTTAAAAGGTAATAATCATGGTGAAATGTCCTATATGGAAAATCACTTTGATAAACGATTAGACCCACGAATTTTAGTTCCAGGGGCTAAGTCTGTAGTTTCCTTACTATTGAATTATTATCCTGAAGAAAATACACAACCGGAAGGCGCCCCTAAAATATCCAAGTACGCTTACGGAAAAGATTATCATTTCGTAATTAAGGATAGGTTAAAATCACTGTTGAATTACATTCAAGAGGAAATTGGTGAAGTAGATGGTAGAGTGTTTGTTGATTCTGCCCCTGTTATGGATAAGGCATGGGCGAAAAAATCTGGCTTAGGCTGGATGGGGAAGAATGCAAATATCATTCACCCGAAACATGGTTCATTCTTTTTTATTGCGGAGTTAATTATAGACCTTGAATTAGAAGTTGATGGTCCCATCAAGGATTATTGTGGTACATGCACACGCTGTATTGACGCATGTCCAACAGATGCTATTGTTGAGCCTTATAAAATTGATGGTTCAAAATGTATCTCTTATTTAACGATAGAATTGAAGGATCAAATTCCCACTGAATTTAAAGGGAAAATGGATAATTGGATGTTCGGTTGTGATGTTTGTCAAGATGTATGTCCATGGAATCGTTTCTCAAAACAACACAATGAATCTGAGTTTAATCCACACGATCAACTACTGAAATTGTCTAAGAACGATTGGGAAGAAATGTCTCAAGAGCTTTTCCAAGAGGTGTTTCGAAAGAGTGCCGTTAAGAGAACTAAGTATGCGGGCTTACAAAGAAACATTAAATTCATCAAGACTTAAAATAACTTCAATTGGGTTCTTTTGGAAATTCGTTTCCTATTCACTAAATTGGATATCTAATTATTATACTAACTATGCCAGACCAAGGACAAGGACCTGGGGTTTCATTGAGTATGACTCCCTATACAGGACCATGGACGAAAGCTGAAGCTGCTCATTTATTGAGAAGAACTACTTTCGGACCAACCAATCAACAAATATTAGATGCTGTTTCAAACGGTATGTCAGCTACGGTTACAACACTTTTAACGTTACCGCCAGCTACTCAACCATTAACTTATTTAGTTCCTGAGGAATCAATTGCTCCATTCGGTTCAACTTGGGTGAATTCTGTTTATCCAACTGATCCAACTGCGGCTCAAACAGTAGAAACCGCACGAATTCTTTCTTTAGCAGGATGGTTGATGCAGCGATTGAATACTGAACAATTATCTATCGCCGAAAAAATGACATTGTTTTGGCAAAATCATTTCTCAGCGAATGTTGGTGCAGATGCTAGAGCGACCTATGAGTATTTGAATAAGCTATACAACGCTTCGCTTGGAAATTTCAAGCAGCTAGTAAAGGACATTACCATTGATCCGAATATGTTGATGTTTTTGAATGGAGCGACAAATACACTTTATAGTCCAAATGAGAATTATGCAAGAGAATTACTCGAGCTGTTCACAATTGGAAAAGGACCTCAAATTGGACCTGGTGATTATTCAAATTACACAGAGGAAGATGTTGCGGCTGGAGCAAAAATCCTAACGGGATATATTGTAAATGGATTAAGAAGTGATACGATGACGAGTGTAACTTCAACGTTTACTCCAATTCTTCATGATACTTCGACAAAAACATTATCGGCTCACTTCGGAAATGCCGTTATTACAGATAATGGTGCTAATGAGTATGCGGATTATATCGATGTTATTTTCCAGCAGGATGAAGTTGCTAATTATATCTGTCGTAAGTTATATCGCTATTATGTGAACTATGATCTTACGGCGATTGTAGAATCTACGGTTATTGCGGAAATGGCAGCTACGTTAATTGCAAACAATTATGATGTGCTTCCAGTTTTGATTGAACTTTTTTCCAGTGAACATTTCTATGATATTTCAGTACGAGGGGCTTTAATTAAAAGTCCATTGGAGATGATTTATTCGATGATGAATAGTACAGAATCAGTACCGAATTATGATTTGGCTTCAAATTATGAAATGGAAGTGGCGATGTACTGGTTTGCTGAAACGATGGGTCAGGCATATGCGGCTCCACCGAGTGTTGCAGGATGGCCAGCTTATTATCAAGAACCGAGTTACTCAAAATTATGGGTGAATGCTACGCACATTAAATCACGATTTGATTTGAGTTCTTGGATGAGTATTTATACGGGAATCCCGGCAAATGGAAACAATTGGAAAGTAAATACATTAACTTTCTTAGATAACTTATCATTGCCAGCGGATGCGCCTACAGTAATTGACGATATCTGTGATGTGTTTAGTCCTAAAGGAGTGGATGCAGTGCAAAAATTAATATTAAAGGCAATCTTAACAAACAGTCTTCCGGATTTTGAATGGACGCTACAGTATAATGAATATATAGCGAACCCTGGAAATACAACTTATTCGGATCCAGTTAAACAACGTGTAGAATTAGTATTGGCAAGGTTTTTCCAAATGCCAGAATTCCACACAGCATAGTCCCCAAAAAGAAAAGCAATGAAAAGAAGAAATTTTGTAAAAAGTCTAGCACTTGCCTCAGCGGGAACTCCAATTTTATTGAATGAAATGAAATTTCAATCAATTGGTAAGCAACTGTTTAATGTAGCGAAAAGTGCGGAAGATAGAGTATTAGTTATAATTCGATTGAATGGAGGTAATGACGGTTTAAATACGGTAATACCAAGAGATCAATATTCGGATTTGACAATTCAAAGAAACAATATATTAATTCCTGAAAACCAAGTGTTGTCCCTAACCAATGAGGTTGGACTTCATCCGGTAATGACTGGAATGAAAGATATGTATGACCAAGGAAAACTTGGAATTATACAAAATGTAGGTTATCCAGAACAAAACCGTTCTCACTTTAGATCAATGGATATATGGAGTTCTGGTTTAATTGATACAGACGCCTCAACAGGCTGGTTAGGTCGTGATTTTGACAATCATTATCCTGGATATCCGGATGCATACCCAGATGCACAGAATCCTGATCCATTTGCGATTAGTATGGGGTATGAAGTGTCTGCAACGTGTCAAGGACTAATGGCGAACTTTAGTCATGCTGTGAATAACCCATTTGATGTATACAACCTGGCAGCGAGTGGTGCTATTGATGATGGTACTTATTATGGTTCCCATATTGACTATTTAACAACATTAATTGATCAAGCCAACGCATATGGTGGACAAATTAATAATGCGGCCAACGCAGGGAATACATTGTCAACGATGTATGATCCAAATAATCCACTTGCTACACAATTACAGTATGTAGCACAAATGATTTCAGGTGGTTTGCAATCGAAAGTATATGTTTTAAATATTAATGGTTTTGATACGCATGACGCCCAGGTAAACTCTGTGGACACAACTGCTGGGACACATGCAGATTTAGTGAAGAGATTATCTGATGCAATTACTGCATTCCAAGATGATTTACAATTACTCGGTCTAGAAGATAGAGTTGCCGGAATGACATTCTCTGAATTTGGTCGTCAAATTGCATCTAACGCAAGTTTTGGAACTGATCACGGTGATGCTGCTCCATTATTCTTATTCGGAACATGTTTGGACTTTTCTATAATGGGTAATAACCCGACTGTAGGAAGTACAGTTGTTAATCAAGCTGGTATACCGATGGAAATGGATTTTAGAGATGTCTATGCATCAATTCTGAAAGATTGGTTCGGTGTTGGAACAAGTGACATTCAAGGTTTATTTGAACATAGTGTTACATTCTACCCAATGTTAGGTGCATGTAGTGTCGGTATTGATGAAGAAGACGATTTAGCTAAAGATAAAGCGCTTATTTATCCTAACCCATCATTTGGGAATTCAACAATTCGATTTGCAGCTCATAATGAATGGGTGAAAATAGTCGTCTTTGATATTATGGGTAAACAAGTCGCTGAAATTTATGACGGTAATTTAACTCAAGGTAGACATGACATCAAAATGGAATTGTCAGATCTTCAGAAAGGAGAGTATATCGTAAATATTCAAAAGTCTTCTGGAAATGTGAATTGCAAATTCATGAAAGTGAAATAATAAAGAACATAACACAAAAAAGGGGAGACAATTTTGTCTCCCCTTTTTTTTCTTTAAATGTTTTATGCTCCAAATATGGCTCGATAAATATCGTTTCCATTTGCATATAGCAGAAGTGCCATCAAAATAAAGAATCCCGCGTATTGAGCGTATTCTAAAACTTTTTCTGGGGCCTCTTTTCCAGTAATCATTTCATACAATAAGAATACCACATGTCCACCATCTAATGCTGGAATAGGTAAGATGTTCATAAAGGCAAGAATGATAGAAATTAAGGCTGTATTTAACCAAAATTTCTCCCAATCCCACTGCGCAGGGAACAGATTTCCAATTGCTCCAAATCCCCCTAGAGAACTTGCACCTTTCTTAGTAAATAAAAATTTCAATTGGCCCACATAATCTCCAAGCGTAGTCATTCCTTTGTCGAAACCTCTACCGATACTTGCACCAAATCCATAATGAATCGTTTCAATCTTATCTGCTTCAATCCAACCAGCTATGTTGTAAACCATTCCAATAGTACTGTCAGCGCCAACAGGAGTTGATAAAGTGATTTCTTCATTATCTCTTAAAACTGTAATGTCAACTGTTTTACCAGCGTTAGAGTCAAATGCTCCTCTGATATCTCCGTAATAAACATCTTGATTAGCAATGGATTTAATTTGGTCTCCTGCTTTGAAGCCTACTTTTTCAGCAGTTTTAGCAGAATCAACAGCGTTAATTACAGCGTATCCCTGTAAAGTTACCGCAGGGAATGCGCCAGCTTCGAATAGCTCATAATCAATTCCCTCTGGCAACGTAATGTTCTCAATAGAGCCATCTTTATGTTGAACCTTTAATTCTTTCTGATCTCTCAGAAGAATACCGTTATTGATATCATTAATATGCGTTATTTCTTCGCCATTAATAGCTAGAATATTATCACCGTTATTTACATTGTATTTTGCCAATGCTGAGTGAATGTTTAATCCATGCTCAAGATTTTTCGTCATTACTTGCTCTTCTCCCCAAGCAAATACAACCATCATGTAGATAAAGACACCAACGATTAAGTTAACGACAACACCACCGATCATTACAATCAACCTTTGCCAGGCTGGTTTAGATCTAAATTCCCATTCTTCAGCAGGTTTGGCCATCTGTTCCTTATCCATAGATTCGTCAATCATTCCTGAAATCTTAACGTATCCACCTAAAGGAAGCCAACCAATTCCCCATTCAGTATCGCCAATTTTCTTTTTGAAAAGAGAAAACCAAGGGTTGAAGAAAAGATAGAATTTTTCTACTCGAATTTTGAAATACCTGGCTGTCAAGTAATGACCGAATTCGTGTAAAACAACTAATATAGAGAGCGACAGAATTAACTGTACGGCTTTGATTAAAATATCCATAGTATAATTTATGCTTACAAATATATTGTTTTAAGTAGTAGGAGCGAGCTTGACATAATCATTCTGAACAAAATAAGCTGTCAAAGCTTCCTTCATTAGATGTTGTTGCTCTCTGTCGTTAATATTTGGTATTTCTTTTACCAACTTAAAGTGAGGCCATTGTTCTTCATCACGACCTTCAAATTCATAATATCCATACGGTTCCAGGAGGGTACAGATGGCAACATGAAGTAAATCAGTTTTTTCAGCTTTGGAAAACTCTTTGTAGCCTATTCCTAATTCGTTTACTCCAACAAGAAATAATATCGCCTGCATGTCCATCCCCTCGCCAAATTTCGATTCAAGTTGAGTCTTAACTTGTTGAAATTTCAATTCAATATCATAATCCATAGAACGAAAATAGACATTCAAAGTCATTCTAGATTAAATAAGCTGTGGCTTTATTCAGTAATTTGTATCTTCGAGAAAAATTGAAATTATGAAAAAGGCAATATTTATAGCAGCGGGAATGTCAATCTTATTGGGATTTACTTCTTGTAAAAGTGATGGTTCAGAAGCAGAAAATGAAGTTGTAGAGAACAATACTCCGGCATGTTTTTATTCTTACAATGAAGGTTCGACAAATTTTGAATGGACTGCTTTTAAAACAACGGCAAAAGTTGGTGTTGCAGGTGGGTTTAACGAAATCGAAGTGGTAAGTGAATCTTCTGATGATCCAATGGCTGTGCTAAAGTCAATGTCTTTTACAATGAATACTGCGTCTGTTGAAACAAACAATGAGGATAGAAATTTAAAGGTAGCAACGCATTTTTTTGAAACAATCAATACTAGTGAAATTATTGGTAATGTAATCTCAATTGATGAGGAAACAGGTAAATGTATTATCAAGATAAACATGAATGCTATGAGCGTTGATGTAGAGGGAGATTATACTTTTGAAGATAATAAGTTCACTTTTGACACTATGATTGATGTTGCCGCTTGGAATGGAATTGCTGGGATTGATGCTTTGAATGAAATCTGTAAAGATTTACACACAGGAGAAGATGGTGTTTCTAAATTATGGTCAGAGGTTCAATTGTCATTCAGTACAACTCTAAAGTCTGATTGCTAGAACGTAAAACCGAATGAATTTTATTGATTTCATTTTTATAGCCTTATTAGGTTACGCTGCTTGGCGTGGATTTAAAAAAGGTTTTATAATTGAGCTTTTTAGCTTTTTCGCCCTTTTTATCGGTCTTTATGCTGGAATTCATTTTTCTGATGTAGCTGCCAATGGGCTTAAGAATTCGTTTAATATCAGTTCAGAATATCTGCCAACGATATCATTTACCATTGTGTTCTTAATTGTTGGGGCTATGGTTTATTTTGGGGGAAAGGCGTTGGAAAAAGTTGTTTCTGTGGTTCAATTGAGTTTGGCGAATAAATTTCTCGGAGTCTTCTTTTCTATGCTAAAAATGACTTTTGTTTTTGGTGGTATTATCCTTTTAACGGAGTCATATGATGAAAAAGGCGATTTTGTAAATGAAGACACAAAAAAAGCATCGCTGGTTTACTATCCTGTGAAGAAGGTTGTAACGATCTGTATCCCCGCGTTTGAAAGGAGTACCTTGTTTTTAAAGGAGACTTTAACCAACGGCGTTGATGGGATATTACCAGAAGATATTCTGAAGTCTTCTGAAAATGGAGAAATTAACAATTAGGTTGTTAATAATTGTATTAAATATACTACCTTTGCGCCCTTGAATTATAAGTTATGTCTGCAGGAGTAAAAATATTTTCGGGCCGAGCGTCAAAAGAACTAGCTGAAAAGGTAGCGGCGTCATACGGTGTTTGTTTAGGAGACGTTAAAGTAACAGACTTTAGCGATGGTGAATTTCAACCTTCTTTTGAAGAAACAGTGAGAGGTAATGATGTGTTTATTGTACAATCTACAATGCCACCTGCCGATAACTTATTTGAATTATTATTAATGGTTGATGCGGCGAAACGTGCATCTGCCAGAAAAATTATCGTAGTTATTCCTTATTTCGGTTTTGCTCGTCAAGACAGAAAAGATAAGCCGCGTGTTGCTATTGGTGCGAAACTAGTTGCAAATATGTTAATGGCTGCCGGAATCGATCGTATTATGACGATGGATTTACATGCTGATCAAATCCAAGGATTCTTTGAAGTTCCTGTTGATCACTTGTACGGTTCTACGATTTTCTACCCAGAAATTGAAAAATTAAATAATGGGAATTTGATTATGGCTGCTCCAGATGCTGGAGGAACTAAAAGATCAAACTCTTATGCTAAAAGACTTGATGTTGGATTGGCCATTTGTCATAAACAACGTAAGAAAGCAAACGAAGTGGCAGAAATGACTGTTATTGGAGATGTTACAGGTAAAGATGTTATCCTTGTTGATGATATGTGTGACACTGCAGGAACGTTAACGAAAGCTGCTGATTTATTCATGGAGAAAGGAGCGAAAAGTGTTCGTGCATTTTGTACTCACGCTGTTCTTTCTGGACCTGCATTCGAAAGAATTACAAACTCTTCAATTACAGAGTTGATTGTTACGGATACAATTCCATTGCCACAGGCACATGATAAGATTCGAGTATTGAGCGTAGCGGATTTATTCGCTGACGTTATTAAACGTATGGTCAATAACGAATCAATTAGTTCACATTTTATAATCTCATAAATAAATAAACATGAAAAAAGCGCAATTGAGCGGTTCGGTTAGAGCGAGCGTAGGGAAGAAGGACAATTCTGCATTAAGAAGTGCAGGTAAAGTTCCTTGTGTGCTTTATGGATCAGGTGAGCAAACTCACTTTTCTGTAAGGTCAGTAGACATTGAAAAGTTAATTTTTTCTCCAGACGTATACCAAGTAGAATTGGATATTGATGGTAAAAAAGCAATGGCAATCATTCAGGATAAGCAAATGCACCCTGTTAAAGATAAGCCAGTTCACATTGATTTCTTAGAGTTAAATGATAAGAAACCAGTTAAGGTAAGTTTACCAGTTAGAACAACAGGTGCTGCACCAGGTGTTATGAATGGTGGTAAATTAAGACAACCTTACAGAATGTTAAGAGTTATCGGTTTACCAGGATCTTTACCAGAAGAAATTACTTTAGATATTTCTAATTTGAAAATTGGAGATTCTATCCGTATTTCTGAAATCGAAGTTGAAGGAATGGAATTCCGTGAGCCAGCTAACGCTGTAGTTCTTGGTGTGAAAATGGCCAGAGGTGCTGTTGCTGAGGATGAGGAAGAAGGTGAAGAAGAAGCTGCTGAAGAAGGAGCTGAAGCTGCTGAGTAATCCAACTCACTTAAATATTGAAAGTCCTGATGGTAACATCAGGACTTTTTTTTTGTCTTAAATTTTATTTTTGAATAAGAAGCTCGTGAACGATGAATGCATTTTCTGAATTCAACATTACTCTATAGATTCCATTGGTCAATTTCGAAACATCAACCTTTGTATTCGGATTCACTTCTTGTTCTTTTACTTTTTTTCCAGTGTTGTCGTATATCGTCAACTTGATCTGACCGTCTATATTTAAAATTTGAATGTATTCAGTACTTGGATTAGGAAAGATCTGTAGTTGACTCAATTCATTTTCTTCTAATCCTAAATTATCAATGAATCGTTGACCATTTGACATAAATTGATTGCTGAGTCCAGCTTGGTTAATCGCTCGAATGGAAATATAGTATACTTCGTTATAAATGGGTGAAATAGTTGTTGTAAACGTTGCGTTCGAACCGTTGTTAGTCCAAGGTGTAACATCATCTACATTTGGTAATGTTCCAATGGCGAATTCAAACGAACCAATGTCAGAATGAATATCTTCCGCGATCCAATTTGCAGAAATACTATTGGTTGTAAAAGTGTCAATATCCATGTTCAACCCATCATGTAGAAAATCTATGGTTGGAGGTGTAAAGTCTAGCAAGAATGTTTCTTCATCTATCACAGACCAATTTTCAGCACTATCCACTAAGATAGATCGGCACAATCCGGTTGGGATTGCATTTTCACTTTCTATACCGAATTCTCCCGTTGATCCTGCACTTATGTTTATGGTTTGTTGTCGTGATTTGTAAACAGACACATTATCAAAACTTGTTTCACATCCGCCTGTTCTCAGTGATATAAATGATCCCGATGTTAACGGTGAGGAATCAACCCAAGAAATAAGTAAAGCGTCATCAATATATACTTTTATTAATCCTGTTGAAGGAGAATAGGACGCCTTACATTGATACATCTGCCCTGAGTTAATTGATAGGTCTTCTTCATGCTCTAGGTTAATTACATCGTTGTCTACAGAATATAGTTGAACTTTATCGTCATTCTCTCTTAAATAAACGAAGTATGAATTACCACGATTTGGCAAGTTCGGATTATCACAAAAGAAATGAAGTCCTGCCCTTTGATTACTGACAGTACTTGTAATAGTTTGATCCCAAGTATATAAGTATGTATTTGAGGTGTTTTGATCCACAGAGATATAACTGTTTGAATTTTGTTCAGTAGAATCTGACTGAATGTAACTAGTTCCAGTATGACTATAGCTACCAACTTGGTTTGTCCAGTTGTTTGCGTTTTCTTCAAAAGTCTCATTTACGAAGCCAAAATTTCCATTCGAATTCCATTGAGTGCTCGTCATATCTTTTTCAGCAAGCAAATAAAAGCCAGTTTGTATTCCGCTTTGCGAGTCAGAGTCTACTATATCTGTTGTAAAATCTGAAGTGTACCAAGTAGCATTTGATAGGATGTCAGTCGTTGGTGCAGTAACATCATACAATAACGTAGTGTAATTTGCCTCCCAACCATTGGAAACAGTTCCACAGTCGCTTCTAAATTCAATCAATAATGATCCTCCACTGGATGTGATGGTGCCAGGTGAGTTATTCCCTGTATACATTCCAATTAATGGAGCGTCAATACTATCCCCATCATAGATAAAGAGGTTGTCATAGCCTGATTCGATATTGAAAACGGTAAAATCAATTGTAATTGACTGAGCATTTGCGGGTTGTATTAACCAGAATTCTCGCTCGTCATCAGTGTAATCTCCCGCAGATCCACCGGTGTCATAAAGGGTGTTTGTGGTTGCGGTAATTGTATTGAATACAGGAGCGTTATTGATCATTCTGTAATACTTCTCCCAATCCCAATTGATTCCTGGGTCTGTATGTGACTGATTTGCATAATGCTGATGTCCTTTAATTTTGGTGCAATTCCCGAGAAGGTTTGTACCAACTGTCGCATCTCCATAGAAAGTTCTCAAAGGTGGAATTCCATAACCGCTATTTGTGATGTCGCGACTTAAGTCAGAAGAACTCGTATACATAGCTTCTGTGTACCATGAAGCATCATCCACATAACCTTCATGCTCATAACCTATTGTATAAGGATTCTCAGTTCCAACATGCCATCCTTTATCTTCTTCTAAAAGCATTTGGGTCACTTGTCCATCAGATGATCTAATTACGTAATGATATGAAACACCAGCAGCACAGTTTTGCGCCCATGAAATTGCCCCTGCGTAACTACCTTGAATCGTATGAATCGTAATCGCTGAAATAGCCACTCCATTTCTTGAGCTGAAATTACATGTAGCAGCAGGATTCCAAATGGCCGGGCCGTATTGCGCAGACTTAGATTGACTGACTTGATATTGAACGTGTGAACTAGACTCTATTCCAGTTGGTAAAAAGTTGATTCTTTGTCCCGATAGAACTGTATAGTTGTTAGCACCAAACACTTGAGTTAAATCAAAGTTTGAACAGGTAAAATTATATTGATTAGCATATGCAGGGTTATTCATGAATTCGAAAATCGAGTATAGCTGCATATCTCGCGCTAATCTATTTACTGAACCTGAGTCGGGAATTTCAGAAAGCTGCAGTAATACACTTGAAATGGCTTCTGGATTATTAAAATCCCCCAGTTGACCAACTTCATTAATCATTAAAGTTTCAAATGTTTGAGCATACGCTAAGACTTGGTTTGCCGCAGAATTTTTTTGGTCCTGCACTGAAACTCCAGAGATTTGTGCAACAATATTTCCATTCTCAATGAAGTAGTTTTGACCATTGTCATGAAGTCCCATTATTCCATATGCCTGAGGAAGCCCTGAGCAGGAAGGAGTATAATTTTCCAAATGAACCATGTGCGTGTTTGTATAAGAAACGGCTTCTAATACTCCAGAAGGAACATGACTGGTAGATGAGTAAGCAGACTGAAAAATAGACTGTGCTGATGAGCCGAAATAACACGCAAAAAATAGAATTAAGATTCCAAATGCTTTCATAGTAATGTAGAGTTGACCTAACAAAAATATGAAAATCAGTGGCTTACACAAGTAAAACGCGAGCTAATTGACTAGTGTTTATGGGGTTTTCAGAAGTAAACCGTTATAGTAAACCGAAGTTACTTCCTTCCTTTTTTGCGTTTTTCTTCAAGCCATGTTGGAACACGGGATCCTCCACTATTTCCATCAAGTAACTTTGATGCTAGATCCATTCGGTCGGCTTTCTGTAACGATTTCTTTATGAAAGAATGATTCTCTCTTTTGTACCAGAAGAAAAAGCGTCTTTGGTTTAATTTTTCTTCTTTATCTTTCACTGTTCTGTGAGGACGCAATGTGTATGGATGAACACCACTATAATAAATCACCGTAGCAACTGTCATAGGTGTTGGAGTAAAATCTTGTACTTGCTCTAACTGGAACCCCATGTCTTTGGTTTCAACCGCTAAGTTCGCCATGTCCTCATCTTCACAACCTGGATGAGAAGAGATGAAGTAAGGAATTAATGGTTGATTCAAATTGTGTTTCGCAGAAATCTTATCGTATTTCTCCTTGAATTTATGAAAGTATTTAAATGATGGTTTACGCATCATTTTTAGCGTATTGTCAGAAGTGTGTTCTGGTGCTACTTTCAAACGACCACTAACGTGACGGGTAACAACCTGTTCTATATATTCATCATGATTCCCATCATCGTTATTCTTATTGAAATCATCTACAAGTAAATCATAACGTATTCCTGATCCGACAAAAGCTTTTTTGACGCCTGGGTGGGCGTCTACTTTTTTGTATATGTCTGTCATTGATTTATGATTCGTATCAAGATTCGAACAAATCACAGGATGGATACAACTCGGACTTGAACATTTAGCACAAATATCTTCGTCTTTCCCTTTCATGCCATACATGTTGGCAGATGGTCCTCCCAAATCAGAAATGTAGCCTTTAAAGTCAGGGTGTTCTACGACTTCATCAACCTCTTTCATGATTGATTTTTGACTTCTGGAGGCAATAAATTTTCCTTGGTGCGCACTAATTGTACAAAAACTACAACCTCCAAAACATCCTCTATGCATGTTGATAGAGAATTTAATCATATCGTAAGCAGGAATAGCTCCACGCTTTTTATATTTCGGATGAGGTAAACGCGTGTATGGAAGGTCGAAAGATTGATCTATCTCTTTTTCAACCATCGTTTTTATGGAGGGTTGATAACTAGTGTGCGTTTGCCAATCTTTTGTGTAATTCCTATTTGCCTGCCATTTGTTTGATTCTACTTCGACAATTTTAAAGTTTGCCGCGTATTTTAGCTTGTCTTCTAAACATGCCTCATGACTTGCCATTTCAACCGTTTCCCACTTTCTTGTTCTTCGGTAATGGTTCATCCTCTTCAAGCATGAAAGCAACTTGCTTTGTTGTTGTCAAGTTTTTAAATGGAACCCCTTTTTTAATCAGTTTTAATACATCTCTTAAAGGTTGATCTCCCATTCCGTATACCAATAGATCAGCTCCGGAATCTTCTAAAATTGAAGGGAACAATTTGTCTGCCCAGTAATCATAGTGAGTAACTCGACGGAGAGAAGCTTCAATTCCACCAATCAATACTGGAACATCTGGATAAAGTTCTTTTAAAATCTTCGTATAAACGGTTGTCGCATATCTGGTCTAAATCCAGCTGCACCACCAGGAGTATAGGCATCTGTTGAACGTAAACGCCTTATTTGCAGTATAGTGGTTTACCATGGAGTCCATGCCATCCGCCAGTTACTCCGAAAAACTTTTTAGGCTTACCAAATTTCTTGAAATCGCGTAAATCATCTTTCCAGTTCGGTTGAGCAACAATTGCGACAGAAATCCTTCATCTTCAATAATTCGACCTACCACAGCTGTTCCAAAGGCCAGGGTGATCCACATATGCATCACCAGAAATTAGAACTACATCAACGTCTTCAAAACCTCGTTTTTCAAGTTCTTTCTTCGTTATCGGTAACCAATCTGTTATAGGGGCTTCAATTGACATACTGCAAAACTAAGCTAAAAAACTGGAAAGAAATTTCTAATAATAGAGAAAGAGTATTTATCTTGTGAAGATACCCCGGAAAAAAGCTGTTTATGAGACTTAAATTAGTCAGTCTGTTTTGTTTAGTACTTGTTTTAACTTCATGCTCAGAAGAGAAGAATAGGCCTTTCCTAAAGCGTAAGGTGAATTATCAACCTTTTTCTTTTTAATATGCAGCACTTTTTTTCAAATCAGGAGAATAGTATGTCATTTCCAATTTGGTTCAATGATTCTGTTCTTAAGAAGAATAAAATCCAAGGAATTAAAATTTCTGGTTTTCCTTCATCACAAAGTGAAGAGGTTGATCAATCGGCTCCTAAGTCGGTTAAATCATACGCATTTAATGAAGATGGAGAAGTTTTGTCTGTGACATATGAGCAGTTTTATGAGAATGTAAAGGTGGGTTCATATACGTTTAATTATGCGACCTCAAAAGATGAGTTTGGTTTTTTTCGAAAGTTGAAAAGGTGATAGAAAAAGGAGGAGATCAAGATGAAGCTGAGCAATATTCTATTTTTCAAAAAGAACAATACGGAGATAAGTTTTTAATTTACAGGGATGAATTAACAGGAGATTATTTGTTCTATATGCTTAAACAAAAGAATTGGGGAGCATTATCTGTAGATTCAATTTTTAATCCAACCATTGATGATAATATTGTTTTTGGTTCTCCAATGTATCCTGTAAAGACCTATCGCGTAGAGAATGTGGTGAAGGAGATGGATGTAGTTGAACTTAAATATGACAAGTCCAATGAGTATTTAGTGTCCAAACTACATGACGAGTATCCATTTCAAAATCATCGAACGATCAACTATACAAAAGAAGGGGTTTGTACGGGGTTTGTAGATTCTACATTTAGTGGTGATAAGTTTTTAAAAGCAAGGGCAGACTAAATTCCAAAAAGAAAAAGAATTACCAATTAAGATTATACAAGAAAGTAAATCGAATGATGCAGCATCAAGCTATTATCAAATCGAAACTATAGAGTATTCATTTTTTGAAGAAAAGTAACTCCTTAATTAGACAATAAACATCTTGTTTATCCGTCTGATTAATTGACTATTTTTGTTCACCAAACAACTAGAAAATGCAGTTAACAAATATGAATAACGCAGATGGTGGTTTGAACCGAGTTATTGTTGGTTCAACAGGAAACATTCCGACTACCATTTCGTCAGAAGATAAAGCACTTTTTACATCTTTCCTTGAGTTAGATGATGAGGTAAAAGTTATAGCAGAATTAAAATCAATCGTGGTTTTAGTCAAGGCAAATGATAATGAAGAGAAAATGCGTGTTGCCGGTTCTAAAGTTAGAGCTGCACTTGATAAGGAAGCGACAGCAATTACAATTCATGGTTCAAAAGAGATGACATTCTCGCTTGTAGAAGGGTTGATGCTGTCTAATTATCAATTCAACAAGTATTTTTCAGATGCTGAAAAGAGAACGAATAAACTAGATGCAATTGCTGTCGATGATTCGTATGCTGAGTCTGATGTTGAAGAGTTAGTAAATATTACAAAGGCTGTTTTTTGGGCTAGAGATATGGTCAATGAACCTGTTTCTTACCTGAATGCTGAACAGTTAGCTGCTGAAGTGGAAGCTCTAGGAGAAGATTCTGGAATGACTGTTAAAGTTTTAGAGAAAGCTCAATTGAAGCGCTTAAAATGGGTGGTTTACTAGGAGTTAATCAAGGTTCTATCGACCCTCCAACTTTTACAATTGCCGAATACAAACCTGAGAACGCAGTTAATTCAAAGCCAATAGTTCTGGTAGGTAAAGGTGTTGTTTTTGATACGGGAGGTTTAAGTTTGAAACCAACGGCTAATTCAATGGATATCATGAAAGTGATATGGGTGGAGCAGCTTGCGTTGGTGGAGCTATTTATTTGGCAGCGAAACAAAAGTTACCTGTTCATGTAATTACCTTGATTCCTGCTACAGATAACAGACCAGGATTAAATGCTTACGCGCCGGGTGATATCGTAACAATGTATGATGGAACAACAGTTGAAGTACTAAATACGGATGCTGAAGGGCGAATGATTCTTGCAGATGCCCCTAGCGTATTCGGCAAAATTTGATCCTGAAGTTGTAATTGATGCAGCGACTTTAACGGGTGCTGCTCATAGAGCAATTGGAATGCATGCTTCAATTATAATGGGGAACGCAGATGATAAATACTTTGATCAATTAGATGGCTGCTGGTAATAACACGTTCGAAAGAGTAGTTCGTTTTCCTTTTTGGGATGAATATTTTGAAGAAATGAAGTCACCAATAGCCGATTTAAAGAATCTTGGAGGACCTTCAGCAGGAATGATTACTGCTGGAAAATTCTTAGAGCATTTTGTTAAGGCTCCATATGTACATATGGATATTGCTGGTCCGGCTTGGTTGGATAAAAATGAAGCTTACCGAACTAAAGGTGGTTCCGGAGTAGGTGTTAGGTTGTTGTATAACTTCCTTAAAAATTACGCTTAATGGATAAAGTAAAGAATCAAATAAAACTCTTCCTACAAGAAAACCTGTCCGCGTTGGAATCTCTATTGGAGAGTTAACGGTATTGGGCCAGAGGTAGTAATGAAGGCCTTGAGTGATAATAGACTATTATTAGATTGCACCCCTGTTATTTATGGGTCTTCTAAAGTGTTTTCCTTTCATAAAAAGAAGCTTAATATACGTGAGTTCAATATTTTGAATCTGATTCTGTAGATGGAGTTAAGAATAAGAAAGTGAACGTCGTAAATATTTGGAAGGACGAAATAAAGTTTGAATTAGGAAAAGCAACTGAAGAAGGAGGTCGTTTGGCTTTTGAATCTTTAGAGCGTGCAACTCAAGATTTAGCATCCGGTAAAATTGATGTTCTTGTAACAGCACCTATTTCAAAAGATGCTATGAATAAGTCTGGATTTAAATTTCCAGGACATACAGAATATCTTGCGGACATGTCCGGGCAAGAAGAAGCATTAATGTTGATGGTTGCACCAAGCTTGCGTGTTGGATTGGTTACCAGTCATATTCCGCTGAAAGATGTACCAACAAGTTTGTCTGCAGATAAGGTTTACGATAAAATCAAAGCGTTTAGCGCTAGTCTTTCACGAGATTTTGGAGTTAGAAGACCAAAAATTGCAGTGTTTGGAGTTAATCCACATGCGGGTGAAAGCGGAAAAATGGGCACTGAAGAGCAAGAATCAATTATCCCAGGAATAGAAAAAGCTAGAACTGAAGGGTTGCTTGCATTTGGACCTTTTCCTGCTGATGGGTTTTTCGGATCGAATGCAAGACAGAATTATGACGGTGTTTTAGCAATGTATCACGACCAAGGTTTAGCGGCATTTAAAGCACTTTCTTTTGATGAAGGGGTGAATTTTACAGCTGGACTTCCAATTATTCGTACTTCTCCAGATCACGGGGACAGCCTATGATATAGTTGGGGAGAATAAGGCTTCTGGAGCTTCGATGCGTAATGCAATTTATATGGCAATTGATGTTTTCTGGAACCATCAATTGGAAAAAGAAATCACTGCGAATCCGTTGCAAATTCAGAAGCGAGATGACCGTCGTAGAGACAAAAGAAGAGAAACTTAATAAAGTAGTTCAAAATAAAAATTAGTAATCGTCTGGTTTAAAGTTAAAATTGTTAACTTTGCCGCCCCGACTTCTAGTGTGAAGCAGGGAAATTTAGGTGAAAGTGAAGTTAAATAGAGAATATATAATACCCTTTGTTGGTTTAAAGATTGGGTCGCACAAATTTGAGTTTGACATCACAGACACGTTCTTTGATAACTATGAGTACTCAATAATTCGCAAAGGGAAATGTGAAGGTCGAGTTGAATTTGGAGAAGAAGGAGACAATGTTAATTGGTGATTATACAATTAGCGGAGTTGTTCAGTCTGAATGCGATCGATGCTCGGATCCGATGGAAGCTGAAGTGAGCGGGGAGTATCAACTTATTTATAAGTTCGATACAGAACCTTCTGACGATGAGTCATTGATTATTGTATATCCTGAAGAGTTTGAATTGGATATAGCGGACAATATTTTGGAGCTGATAACAGTTTCTTTACCGCTTAGAACAATTCATGAGGAGGGTGAATGCAATGAGGAGATGATTGAGCAGCTAAAGGAGTATGTATTAGTTGAAGAGTTTGATGAAGACGAAGATGATGAAGAGTCATTCGAAGATTCAGAAAATGATGACGATGATGACGATGATCAAGAAATTGATCCGAGATGGTCAGCGTTAAAAGGATTGAAATAGAATAGCAGCTTGCTGCAAAACATAGATTATCAGGTGTGAAGTAGTAATATGACGGATCACAAGTAAATAAAAAGTAAACAAAGTAAAATGGCACATCCAAAACGAAAGATCTCGAGAACGAGACGTGACAAAAGAAGAACTCACGTGAAGGCTGAGGCAAAAAACATTGCAACATGCCCAACAACTGGACAACCACATTTATTTCACCATGCTCACTGGCATGAAGGGAAATTGTACTACAAAGGTAAAGTAGTTGCAGAAAAAGAAGTTGCAGTTTAAATAACTGTGAGTTAATTCTTCATTAATGAAGATTGGTATTGGTGTTCTTAAGAGTGAAAGAAATTTCACTTTTGAAGACTCTTCAATGGGGATTAAAACCCAAAGGCGACCGGGGTGATTCTTGTGTGGCCTTTCTTTGTTTTTTGAAGTAATTTTCGTCAATTTTTTCGATCGTTTTTTGAGTGAGAATGCATACATTGTCGCTGTTTTAATTATCGAGACTATTGATAAGAACCAGCATTAACTAGATTATGAGTAAAATAACTGCAGGAATTACAGGAGTACAAGGATATTTACCAGAATATGTCCTTACAAATGAGGAGCTTTCTAAGATTGTTGATACCAACGATGAGTGGATTACAACAAGAACTGGAATTAAGGAAAGACGCATCATGAAAGAAGGTGCTTCTTCTGACATGGCTGCTGGGGCGGTTGAAGGATTGCTTAAAAAAACGGGTACAGCTCCAGAGGATGTTGACTTAGTTATCTTAGCAACTGTTACGCCGGATTATCCTTTTCCAAGTACGGCAAACGTATTATGTGATAAATTGGGAATGAAAAATGCTTGGGGGTTTGACCTTATTGCTGCTTGTTCAGGGTTTATTTACGGTTTATCGACAGGAGCACAGTTTATCGAAACAGGTAAGTACAAGAAAGTTGTAGTTGTTGGTGTTGATAAAATGAGTTCTATCATTGATTATGAAGATAGAACAACATGTGTGATCTTTGGAGATGGTGCTGGAGCAGTTATGCTTGAGCCAAATGAAGAAGGTTTAGGGGTTCAGGATTTTATATTACGATCTGACGGAGCAGGTAGAAACTACTTACTTCAACCTGGTGGTGGATCGCTAAATCCAGCGAGCGCCGAGACTGTTGAGAAGAAAATGCACTTTGTAAAGCAAGAAGGAAAACAAGTTTTCAAATTTGCTGTAACAAACATGGCTGAAGTGTCTGCAGAAATCATGGAAAAGAATAATCTTACAAGTGATGATGTAGATTGGTTAGTTCCTCATCAGGCAAATCTGAGAATCATTGATGCTACGGCAAATAGAATGGGATTACCTAAAGAGAAGGTAATGATTAACATAGAAAAGTATGGAAATACTACTGCTGGTACTTTGCCACTTTGTCTATGGGATTATGAGAAGCAATTGAAGAAAGGAGATTCGCTAATTTTATCTGCATTCGGTGGAGGTTTCACTTGGGGAGCAGTATATTTAAAATGGGCTTATAATTCTTAATAAAATATTATTTTTACACTATTAAAACCAGTACGAAATGAACATTAAAGAGATACAAGATTTAATCAAATTTGTCGCTAAGTCAGGAGTTTTCTGAAGTAGAAATCGAACAAAAAGAGTTTAAAATCACAATCAAGTCGGAAGACAAGAGAGAAGAAAAACAAATTATTGTACAAGCTGCCGCTCCAGCTGCACTTCCTGTAGCACCTGCTGCTGCTCCGGTTGCTGCTGCTCCAGCTGCACCTGCCGCTGCGCCTGCTGCTCCAGCTGCTGCCGCTCCAGCTGCAGACGATAATTTAATTACTATCAAATCACCAATGATCGGTACTTTCTACCGTTCTGCTGGGCCAGACAAAGATGCTTATGTATCTGTTGGTGACTCAATTGGAAATGGTGATACTGTTTGTATCATTGAAGCAATGAAATTATTCAACGAGATTGAAGCTGAAGTAACAGGTAAAATCGTTAAGGTTTTAGTTGATGATGCAACACCAGTTGAATACGATCAACCATTATTCTTGGTAGATCCTTCTTAATAGAATTATAAAAAGTCCACATGTATTATATGTGGACTATTTTTTTCATAAAAACATTTAGGCATGTTCAAAAAGATATTGATCGCCAATAGAGGGGAGATCGCAATGCGCGTTATCCGTACATGTAAAGAGATGGGTATTAAAACTGTTGCGGTATATTCTACTGCGGATAAAGATAGTTTACCTGTTCGTTTTGCTGATGAAGCTGTATGTATCGGACCAGCGGTAAGTGCTAAGTCTTACCTTTCTATTCCAAATATTATTGCAGCTGCAGAAATTACAAATGCAGATGCTATTCACCCAGGATATGGGTTCCTTTCTGAAAACGAAAAATTCTCGAAGTTTGTCAAGAGCACGACATCAAATTTATTGGTGCAACTCCAGAGCAAATTTCAGGAATGGGGGATAAAGCAAGTGCAAAAGCTACAATGATTGCAGCAGGTGGTACCTTGTATCCCAGGTTCAAAAGGGTTGTTGAAAGATTTAGCTGAGGCAAAATCAATCGCTAAGAAAATTAAATACCCTATCATACTTAAAGCAACTGCCGGTGGTGGTGGTAAAGGTATGCGTGTGGTATGGAAAGAAGAAGACATGGAAGCTGCATGGGATGGTACTCGTGCTGAGTCTGCTGCTGCATTCGGAAATGATGGTTTGTACATGGAGAAATTCATTGAAGAGCCAAGACATATTGAAATTCAGATTGCTGGAGATCAATACGGAAATGCTTGTCACCTTTCTGAAAGAGATTGTTCTATCCAACGTCGTCACCAGAAATTGGTGGAAG